>VUYV01000752.1:27510-39390 GCA_008711295.1 Anarhynchus alexandrinus | reverse complement strand
AGGGACACCTTCCACTAGACCAGGTTACCCAAAGCCCCATCCACCCTGGCCTTGAACACTTCCAGGGATGGGGCCTCCACAACTTCTCTGGGCAACTTGTTCCAGTGTCTCACCATCCTCAGAGTAAAGAATTTCTTCCTAATCTTCCTGATCAGAGAGCTGGAGCACCTCTCCTATGAAGACAGGCTGAGAGAGCTGGGGTTCAGCCAGAGAAAAGAAGGCTCTGGGGAGACCTTATAGTGGCCTTCCAGTACTTGAACGGTGCCTACAGGAAAGATGGCAAGGGACTCTTTATCAGGGAGGGTAGTGATAGGATGAGGGGTAACAGTTTTAAACTGAAAGAGGGTAGATTTAGGTTAGATATTAGGAAGAAATTCTTTACTCTGAGGATGGTGAGACACTGGAACAGGTTGCCCAGAGAAGTTGTAGAGGCCCCATCCCTGGAAGTGTTCAAGGCCGGGGTGGATGGGGCTTTGAGCAACCTGGTCTAGTGGAAGGTGTCCCTGCCCATGGCAGGAGTTGAAACTAAATGATCTTTAAGATCCCTTCCAACCCAAAACATTCTATATGCTTCTATAATTCTATCAAAGTTATCATCAACATTTTATCACATTCTTTTCTCCACACTTTCTGTTAGTAGCCAACTAAAAAAAGTGACAGGGCAGTGGGAGGGAAGGGAGGTCTTAACATCGCAGAAGCAGAAATCAGCTTTCATAATAAAGTCTGATGGCCCAATAATTGATACAATCTCTCAATGCATACACTCTTGTCATGGCAATTAGATATGTAGTCTAAGCATTTCTGGACTTTCTGCCAGGAAAGAATTGGGAAATTAATGAAGGCAAATTAATTATTTGTCCCCACGGTTTCTGATGTAAGAATACAGCTGTTCTTTATCAGCATAATTCATTATTAATGTCTCCCAAAGCTCAGCTCAGATATATGCCCATGTTCTTCACATGCCACATTTCTGTTCTGATTAAATATCAAATGGCTTTTAAATATCACAATGGTTCTGCATTTCTGAGCTCTGTTCTGAGTTGTCGGAAAAGAAAAACAAGGACTCCTTTTGATCATACACACAAGTTTTACATGATGACACTATCATCATAGTATAGGAGACACTGGCTCCTATAGATGTAGTCCCAGTTTACACTTGTGTAAGTGAGGGATGCTAGATGTTATGCCATGGAATATACCAACCTGCTACACCACAGCTGAAGTGTAGGCTTAGGAAAGTAATCAGGAGTAAAGAAACATGTCTTTTTGCCAAACTGGGCATCAGACAGTGATTCAAGTGGATCTATTTCAAAGATCGGGAAATCAAATGTTTATAGCCCTTTATTTATTCCTGTCTTTTTCCCCACATGACAGGGTAGCCCCACACATCTCATTTAACAAATTCCACAAGGCTTGTTTGCCTAGCCCCAAAGAGACACTGTAGCTCATTGATTTTCTTGACAAGCTCTTGTTCGGGTGAGCAATATATTACCACCTGACAGCAGTGTGTAAGGGTGAAAAGAAGTAGCCTGCAGTTGAATGCAAGAGGGTCCAGAAACATGTGAGCAAAAATAATTGACCTAAAATAATGAGGAATGAAAAAGAGGAAGTATGAGGAAATGCTTCGCCATGCTCTGCATTTACCATCTGAGCTCTCTAAGGGCCAATTGTGAGGCCTTGGGTGGGTGCCATGGCAGCACATGAGAAAGAGCAGGGAGCGGCGATGTGGCCACAGCTGGGAGCAGCTCGCCCGCTCAGCTGTATTTACTGTGGGACTGGCTACAGCTCTAATACAGTGGGGTCAAGTAAGGGAACTGCAGGGAAAGCAAGGAGCTCCTGGCCCCATTGCTTAATGAGGCTAATTATTCCCTTTCCCACAGAGCTGGGCAGAAGGGCTCAGAAAAGCAATTGTGTTTTGCTTCTTTCTTTCCGAGAAGAGAATGAAGTGCTGCTTAGGTAGCCTGGAGAAGCTGATTATTGCTTTCCTCACAGCACTCTGCCTAAAGAGGAAGAGCCTTTGCCATCTAAACAGAGTGGCAGGAAGAAAGACAGACACAGGACTCAGAAGTCCAAAGAAATACCCTTATGCTGGTCCTTTTTGCTCAGGATACAGGATCAGCAGACTTTACAATGTACTGCAGGTGAGCTGACATAGCAAATGGGAAATGGAGCCTGAATGAGATCCAGAGGATTAGACCGAAGCAAGGAAACTCATGGGAAATTGTAAGAGAAGCTATTGAGGACGATAAGAATAAAGAGGCATTTGGTAGTAGGAAAGTCAATTGTGTGCCTGGAGAATAGCCATCCTTTTGTAAGGACGGAGCTAACAGAACAGTGATTATGACTGTGCCTGAAGCAAATGTTCATGGTATTACTGAGATGTTTGACAATTTAGTCAGGGGAGCTCAAGATGAAAGCAAAACCTATTAGCACTATGTGTGCTGCAGAAAAATAGGGAATGAATGGTACCCTATATTTATATCACACCTTTCATCCTGAAGGATCCCAAAGCACTCTGCAAACCACATATGGAAGTCACTTCTGCCTTCGCTGAAATATGGACGACAGGGGTGAAACACACCAACTCTTTTACCATCAGAAACCAGCACTGCTGCACAGCAGCTTGGGAAAAAGGGAGAGAGACAGGTAGGCACAAATCAAAATGCAAAATAATAATTTGCTAGGCAAGGATGTGGAATAACAGACCAAAAATATGAAGTATTTTTGGAAGTCTTCATTATCCTAATGCAAAAAGACTGCAATCAGGATCTGTGCCTTACTGACTCTGGGTACTGCATACACACTGCGACAAATAACATTCTTGCTCCACACAGTTTCCCAGCAAAAGCGCTACATACGAGACCAAAATCCATGTAAAGAAGGTAAAGAAGTGATCTTGAATTTAGCCCCTTGTTCTCCTACAAGAACAAAATCACTTAAATTCCTTTGAATTTTCTTGACAGAATACATATATCTATCTAGCACTTCTAAGGACTGTATTTCATTTTAGTTTACCCCTGGATATATTTTTTTAAACACGTGTGTTCACACAAAGGAGAAAACAGCTAAAGAGGATCTGCTTTCTTCCTAAAAAGGAGGAGGGCAATTAATGAGATTTGATCCAACAGTTTCACGTCATATGTGTCCTATCTGATTGCTGAAATATCACGGACACCCAAACCGCATGTTAGATATAAGCCAATAGCTACAGATGTGCAGCTACTATGGCCTCATATGCTAATAATTTTCACTTTTTAAACAGCCTTGCAAAACTAGTGCACATTTTAGAAGCTCAGGCATTGAATTTTCCCTTCCCATTTCATCATAATGTTATACGAGAACATTTAGCAAGGGTTTATTTGCTGTGGGAGAGAAGCAGCATTTTCTAGGTCATTTTAAGAATATCTTTAACTTTAGGCAGTGAGGAATTATGGGTAAAAAAAGGCATAGTGGTGACAACTGAGTTGATGTTAATCAGAATCCCTATGTAGGTTTCTTTATGAAAAAGTGTGTGACAGCTGATAAATGCAGCAGCTTTTATCTACATCCCATTAAACACTTAAAATGCAATAAAGGTCCAAGCCAATCTTGTTTTCTATTTCCCCATGATAAGACGCAAATTAACACAAGTTCTACAGAAGTAAAACTCCCTGGCCAGAGAGCACACGGTATTTAAAGTTGTGGGAAATGTAATTTTAAATACAAAAGGCATAAAAGCCTCATACTTACTGAGATTAAAATTGGAAAATTCCACTTTTATTTATTAATTGCAATGATTAAAGAAAGTACTTAATTCCGTTCTAACATTTTGTAATATCAACAACATGGGGGTTTTTTGCCTGTAGATGGTGCAGTAGGGCAGCAAAGTTATTAAGTTTTTCTTTAAATAAAGATTAAAATGGGTTTGAAAGCTAGTCATGACCAGATGTTCATAGTTTAGAAACATTTTTCCAGTTTAAAATTTGTAGCAAGATTTTCAGCCAACAAAAAAATGTCCAGGAAAGCCCAGAAAATAAAATGCCATTTGGTTATATAATGGTTTTTTTTAAATTAATGAGGTGCTTTTCATTTCTTTCATATAGCAATGGCAGCGTGCTTATTCAAACAGACTTTGGGCACCAAATAAACAAATAAAAACAATTACCACAGTTAGAAGAGGCAATGTCCTGACCCTTCTCCATAAGCAGGAAATGGACTTTCAGGACCTTAGTCTGTCTTATGCCCGAGGGATGGACCAAATCAATGGTGTTAAGTGCAAGAGAACTATTTTTTTTTTCTTTTCTGTGTTAAACACCTTGATCCTGAGTAACACAAACTCATGAAGGAAGCAGCATGTTGATACAGGTACACTGAAAATAAAAATTAAAAAATTAAGAGGCAAACAGCAATAATAGCTGTGCTGCCCCAGCAGTGCTGTGACTTCTCTGTTGCATAGTGTAAAATCAACTGCTGGCGAGAAAAACACTTGTGCAAAATTGCTTTTTGAATCCCATATTATCCTCACTTTACATGAGCAGGTTGAATTGACAATGGATTCTTGGGAGTTTCTAGGCTAGAAATGATGGATGAAGCTCAGGTGCAAGCTTGCATCCAAGTTTGAATGCAGACACTGCGGGAAGAAGGAGGCATGGCCAGACCCAGTGGAAACATGATGAAATTCTCATGCACTGTCATGACAGTAGGTGCTTTGCTGACAAAAAATCATCAGCTGGTATGCAGGCAACACCAGAAGTTCATTCTTGCTGTGTTCTTCTCAGTCCAAAGCCTTCTGCAATTGTGCACTATTGCTTTTATTTATTTATTTGGAAATATAATGCCCTATTTACTGAGGCAGTTTTGCTGCCTCACTTGCATTCCTGTTTGGTCCAGTATCTTTTGGAAAATCCTGGCAAATCAGCTTATGTCCAGTCAAGACAAAAGACCTCCATCCCCTCAATCTGAGATGGGGAGGCCAAGTAGTCAGGCTGTCTAATGATTTTATTTAGAGAACAACAGATGCAAAAACATGGGCATGCATGAGGGTCCAGAGCCAAAGCAAGTTTCGGAAGGAGGAAAACACAGGAGAGGCCCTAGAAATACCCACCCCTCCCAAAGAAGTCCAAGGAGCCATGAACGCCACACCAAGGAACTTTTCAGAGATATAAGGAAAAAGAATAGATAGGGCCCCTTGTCAGAGATCCCCTTCTCTACTGAGCTTTGTGGTGTTGTGGATAACCACATTGGATGCGGCTTGGAAGAGGATGATGAAGAATTGACTTTGTGGGCCTGCAGGCAGTGCGTATACAACACACAGACAAAACCTCATGAGAGCAGAGGAGGAGCTTGTACATAGAGCATGACATGGAGCTCTGCCAGGCTGAACATATCCTGAGATGAGAATCAAGAACTCCTTTTTGGTTTCAGTACCAACCCTAAAAATGACCCTCTGTATGACTTTGGCCATGAGGGCTTACAACTCAAGGCCAAATTTCACCATGTTTTGGTGGTAACAAATCCTAATAATGCTTACGGCAGTGAGTCCACTGTATTCGCTGTCTGAAGTCAACTTGCTATAAATGCCAAATCAATGTAGCCTACGGCACTTTGCCACTAGTCTCTGACAAGTTTACTCCACAGCCTATTTCTCCCTGTAGTGGTATTAAGTAGGAACAACTCCACTGAAGTCAGTAGAGTTTTACTGCTATAAAGCCAGTGTGAGATAATAACCAGAGTTATGATGTGTAACTTGGAAAGGATTTTGCTTCATCCCTGAATTTGTCTTTTCCTGCCTTTCTCTTACATAAATAAGCTTTAACGATGCTTATGACCATCAAATAAAGTATTTATATCAAGTATTTATAAAGATATTTATATAAAATTCCTGGAATTTGTAAAGCCCCTTAAGATCTTGCAAGGAAAGATACTCTGTAATGACAAAGTAATGTACAGAACCACTGAATCACAGAGCAGCTGAGGTTGGAAGGGGCCTCTTGAGATTATGTAGTTCAACCCCTGTTCAAGCAGGGCCAGCCAAGGCAGGTTACCCAAGACCGTGTCCAGTCAGGTTTTAAAAGTCTCCAAGGACAGAGACTTCACAACCTCTCTGGGCAACCTGTGCCAGTGTTCCACCACCCTCCCAGTGTGCTGTTTTTGGCTGGGGTAGAGTTAATTTTCTTCATAGTAGCTAGTACGGGGCTATGTTTTAGATTTATGCTGGAAACAGTGTTGATAATACGGGGATATTTTAGTTATTGCTGAGCAGTGCTTACACAGAGTCAAGGCCTTTTCTGTTTCTGTTTCTTTTTCTTTCTGACTGTCTTCCCCCATCCTGCTGGGGGGTGAGCAGCTGTGTAGTGCCTAGTTGCCGGCTGGGGTTAAATCACGATGCACAGGAAAAAAAGTATTTTCTTATGTTCAGATGGCATTTAATGTGTTTCAGTTTGCACCCATTGCCTCTCATCCTGCCAGTGGGCACCACTGAGGAGAGGCTGGCTCCATATACAAAGCTCTGTAGCAACAACAGAATCCCTGTTCCATCCTGTGAGATGGCTTAAAATTTCCATGGAAAGAATCTCACTTTCTTTTACAGTATGTGGGACTTGGATGTAATTTACAGAAATATCAGTTCACAATGGATACCATACAACAGGTTTTGTCCCATTTAAAATCTATAGACCTTTTCCATGACAGTAAAGACCTATTGTAAACCAAACAGGACCAGCGCATGGCCATAAGCTCTACCATGCAATGGTCCATACTCTTTAATTAGTATCACACTCCTTTGGACAACCCAGCCAGCTAGCACTCCACCATCTAGTCTGAGTACAGTTCAGGAAACAGCATGAGACTGCTTCCAATATGCAGTAGGAGTGAAACCCCTTGAAGCTCACATATGGCATCTAAATGCATGCTACGTGTGAGCAAACACTCTGTGCCTTGCCTTCCAGGGACAGAGATTGGGCTTGGTCCATTTTATTTATCAGCACAGACAGACTCTAAACATATTTCATAAGCCAAGGAAGGTCAGAGTCTCATTAATTGTTAATTGCTGTGATTACTTACAATTAGCATTTGAAACCTACTGAAATCAAATGGGAATGGATACTGTCACTTACTCCTAAGTAAATTGTACCTTGAATGAGAGGTTGTCCTACTGAATTCAGTGTGGGCCTGGGACTCAGCTTATGAGTTAGTGGTCTATCCTAAGACCTTTGAATTTAATGAAAATACTTATGGCATATAAGTCTCTTCACTTCATAACAAGTGATCTTCATGCATGTAGCTGAAGTCTGCTTGGCACAGCTGTGTAAGTCAGGGGTGTCAGCCCCACTCCTCCCATTTCTGGTGGCTATCAAGGCCAGCAAAAGCCTTAGTGTAGATGCTGTAATACTAGTGATAGTTCAGAGAAACCCCCTTATCTCTACAACCAAAGGAAATCTTCTGCTTGCACTGCAGGGTTTGCCGAGTTAGGTCTCTTGATCCATCCACTGGGAAATGCCATTCAGTGTAGACAAGGCCCAAATTCAAACAGAATAATAAAAGTGATTTACATTTCTCATAAGAAAAACAAGGCTCTTTCCTCAAACGTACTGCTTCTCCTTAACAGTGAAAGATCTTCATCACACATGTCCTGCAGGATGTTGTTCTTTCTAGATATGGGATTTTGCTAGGAAGTTGTCACACACAGTTTGCCAGAGCGCTTGCCAGCTGAGCAATGCTTTCACTACTGCTCACCACACTCCTTAAACATGCATGCTAATTACGTTACAGGCCGTCTGTATAGAGCTATATGAGGCTACAGTATTTTCTCAGGAACCACAGCAAAGAAGTCAGTGTGTGCCTCCAGTTGTGTCAGCTGTGCATCTGCTGTGACCAGAGTTTCTGTTGATAAATAATGACAACCCCATTAAGCATTCACCCTAGAGGTGTTTCTGGTGCTCAGCAGTGCTCATACTTTAAGATTATCACTGAATGCCTTTTTCAGTACCAAGGAGTTAGTGAGGAAAGTGTTATTGAAATTAGAAGAAAACTGAGCGTGGATAAAAAGGTTTTTTTTTAATGCCATATACAATTAAGGTGGTACACCACAAATGGCTGACCTCCAGCTGGACTTCATGTCACTGATCACAACCTTTTAAGGCCAGAAGTTCAGTCAGTTTTCAATCCACTTCATTGTCCTTTTAGCTAGTCCACACTTCATCAGCTTGTCTATAAAGATGTTATGGGAGTCTGTCAAAAACCTTGCCAAAGTTAAAATAAACAACATCCATTGCTCTCCCATCATCCACCAAACTAGTCATTTCATCATAGAAGGTAATCAGGTTAGCTGAGCATGATTTTGTCTTTGTAAATTCATGCCAACTAGTTCCAGTCACCTTCTTGTCCTTCATGTATTTCGAAATGGTTTCCAGGATTATTTGCTCCATTACCTTCCCAGGCATCAAAGTGAGGCTGACTGGCCTGTAGTTCCCCACATCCTCCCTCCTCCTCTTGCCCTTCTCAAAGACAGGACTTTTTTTGCAAATTTGCTTTTTTTTAGTCCTCAGGAAGCCTTCCCCCCTCCCACAACCCCAACCTGATCCTGCTATTCTGAGGGTAAGTCTTCACTGCTCCTGACCTTCCCATGGATCTCAGAGGCCGTGGATTCCTGAGGCAAATTTTACCAGGGAAGACCAAGGTGAAGACGCCAATGAGTACCTCTGCCTCTTCCATGTCCTTTGTCACCAGATCCTATTCATGAACTCATTTCTATTATGAAATACAACAGCCTTTACAATTACATTAACAGGATGAAAATCACAAGGACAACATTAACTTAGATAATCATAGGCTGAAGTCAGATAGGTACTTCTTCTTGAGACATGGTAATAACTATTTGCATTATTATGACCACTTCTCCCTCTTCTCAAAAACACCAAGTTCAGGAAACTGTCAGAAGACCTTTGAAGCTACACTGGCATTGGTCTTTTTAGCTACAGTGGCTGAACAATTCTGAGTGCATTGTTCGGTTTGCTTTTAAGTATAAATATAAAACAATGAAGCAGAGAAAAGAACAGTTCTGAAGGAAAGTAGCTGTAATAATTTACATATGCTAATTTCTGAAATCAGTGATAGCTCATATGCACTTATAGTTTAAATACTAAAACTGCATACAGCCTGGCTGAACAGCTCTTTCTTCCATAGCACAAACAAATAATACAGGATCACTGCAGGTGTAAAGAGGAATAGCAAAGACATGATCTTCATTCAATAGCAAAGGGTGATCTTCATTTCCGGCTATGACATTAATGTGATTACTGATCGTGTCCTTTCTGGTGTCAATACTTCAGAAAGGACACTGAAAAAGACAGAGGTGATTCAGCAAGAAACCTTAATTTTGATTACAGAAAATATATCTTGAAGTAAGAAAATAGGGGATTTTGTAAATTTTCAAGATGACCAGAACTAATCTGAGACACCCAACTAGTCTGTTGGTATATGTACATGGGAAAAATATTGGATGTTAGCAGATACTGCAATCTACAGAAAAATAGCACAGTGAGTTCTGTGAGTGGAAACTAAAATTAAAATACTGGAAATAAGAAACAGCATCAGGCATGGATTTTCTGGGGCTTACAAGTATCACTGCTAGCCTCCATCTCCTACTCCCCACGACAGTGCTGACCTTTTGCATTCACAGTGCAGCGTGGTGGCTTATTTCTTTCTTCTCGGCATCACATGCCTGCCATGAGGGCAAAGAGAAGACATGGTGCCAGGCACAGACAGAAGGCATTTGTTTTTTCTCTGTTCTCAGTCCTCGCTACAGGCATGCTACTTTCACAGGATCCATTCTCATCAGTACTCTCTGCTCCTGAACAAAATGTTAATTTATTACTGAAAAGTAAATGGTGGGAGATGTGGCTATCTGTCAGAAGGATAAATTTTAGTAATTTTGTTATATTGTTGAATCCAGTGGAGCAACCACCAAGTGAATGGCCTATGTTATGCGGATGAGACTAATTAGAAAGGGTCATGTTTCACCTGAATATTTCTGTGGGGAAATACCCACAGTGGCAAGGCTCTCCTGGAACATCATCTGGAGTTCTGAAACCTCAAGGCTCCCTGGAAACCAGATTCAAGGCCTCTAAACCTGGACATTCAAAACTGCAAGCACTCAAATGCCCTGCCTGCTGTGTAAAGCCCGGGCCTCACGCGTGGTCATATTGAATTATCTGGGACACTCGGGCAAAGAGGTGTAAAAGAGCTCTGTTGGAGGCAGGGTGTTGACCAGACGTGTGCAACTCGCAGATAAAGAAGAGAGCGCTACCTCATCCTGCAATGTGTCTCAGGAAGGGAAGCCAGCCATGATCCCCCTGTGCTTCAGTTTCCAGTCACTGACCAGGCTTTGCTCATGCGTCTTCCAAAGAATCCAAAGAAGTCCAAATATTACAACCTACCGACTTCATAATTAGACTTTAAGGCTCAAAGCTCCTGTGAAAGTCATCTCATATGACGTCTGGTAACCCTGTATTGATCCCTGTGCCAACAGATGTAGATGGACCCACTGTAATTCTGTTTCTCTGGGGGTTTTGCGACTGTGTGTAAAACAGTGGCTAGCCATTGAAAACGGATCATATAAAGTCAAAAATCGGGCTCCTCTATGCTATGGAGGGGGGAAAAAAAAAAGCTCCCTGTTGCTTCTCTGCATGTACTAAAAGAGCAAATCATAGCGCAGAGGCAGAAAGCTCCCTGTTGCTTCTCTACATGTACTGAAAGAGCAAATCACAGTGCAGAGCCAGCTCCAGGTGTCTGGTGCTGTGACTGCTCTCCTGTGACCAACCAGCTGCACATTTCTCAACGTTTCTAACACCCAAAACGCGCACCAGCCCTTGGCTCTCCAGTCAGTTGGGGAACCAGCTCCGAGGGGCCCGGGAGGATGACGGGCAGGGAGGGGGCCAGGTTTGGCCTCATAGCAGACCCCCCCAGAAAATCGGATTTCCACCAGAGCCCAGGGATACCAAAGGCTGGCCCTTCATAAGGCTGGAAGCACAACGTTTTTTGGGCCGTGTCGCAGCCGCCCTAAAATCCCTCGGGCAGCCTCGCCAGACCCCGCCGGCGCGGCCGCCTCAGGGCCGCCCCCGCGCCGGGCGGCGGCGCCGGGGTTGGCGGCCGCCCGCCCGCTCGGTCACATGGAGGCGCCATTTGCTCTGCCCTTGCTGTGCCCTTACGGCGGCTGTGCAGCCGGGAGTGCCCGCGCCTCGCCCCGCACGGGCGGCGGCGGGCGGGCGCCTCGTCCCCGTCTGTCTCCCCCCCTCTGCCCCCTCACACACAGAGCGCCCAGCCCGGCGGGGAAGCAGGGGTGGCTACGGCGGGAGAAGGGGCAGGGGGCGGCCGGCTGCTCAGCTAAAAACAACCCTCTCCTAATAAAGCGATGGGGCTCGGGCCGCGGCGCCGCGCTCCCCGCGCCCTATAAATACGCTCGGTGCGCGGCCCGCGGGCTTTGGCCGGCGCGGCTCTGCAGGCGGCGCGGTGCAGCCGAGCGGAGCGAGCGCAGCGGGGCCGCCACTGCCGCCGCCGCCGCCAGGAGCGCCCGGGCCCCCGCACCCCGCCACCCCAGCAAGATGCCCCGGGTAGACGCAGACCTCAAACTGGACTTTAAAGATGTCCTGCTCAGACCTAAAAGAAGCAGCCTCAAAAGCAGATCCGAGGTGGGGGCATTCAAACCCAGCATGCTTTTCCTCCGTTCTCAGCGCCTAACTTCCTCAACCCTTCTTCCCTCCCTGCTTTATTTTTATTCCCCAGTCTAACGAGCAATGCCCTCCCCGATCGAAACGCCCTTTGCGTGGCGGGGGGGTGGGGGGGGATGCCGCTGATCCTGGGAGGAGGAGGCCGGGGTTGTGGAGCCCCCCCCCCCCCCCCCCC
>VUYV01000752.1:0-19796 GCA_008711295.1 Anarhynchus alexandrinus | reverse complement strand
GGTTTTTGGTGGTTTTTTTTTTTTTTTAGGGTAGGTTATCGGTTGGACTTGATGATCTTAAAGGTCCCTTCCATCCTCACTAATTCTTTGATTCTATGATTCTATGATTCTAAAAAAAAGGACAGAAAGGGAAACAGAGAAAGAAAGAAAAGTCTGACTCAAACCTCCAGTCATCCAGACAAATACACGTGGACAGATATTCTTCTAAGAATATAGAGGGCAGCTCTATTCATCTACTCTTTCAATTCAGCAAGATGTTGACTTTGAGCCAATGATGACTGTTTAATAACACGTTGGCATTGTCAGTCTTCCATTGCTGATAATTTCTGTGGGAATGTTCAGTGTGTGCTCTGATACAGTAGTTTGATGTTGGCATGGCAGGCTGGGTGGATCCAATTTTTTTCCTACGCACATCCTCCTTCCCACACCAGATGTGACCTCTAATCATAAAGTGTGTAGGTTTATTCTGGTGATTCCAAGCTGAGGTTTGCTGTGGGAATGCGCCAACATTTCTGGTCAACTGAGGCCACTGGCTGTTTCTGTCTATTAGATCACTATGAAGACAGCTGAACGTAGACTAATCCTTGCCTATGATAAGAATCATAGGAGGGTTGTGCAATTATGAACAGGGTTGTCAGGGAGCAAAATAGTCAATCCTGGGGCTTTTCATGCCCCTTCTGTGATGTTACTCTCCTTTCTCAGAGGGCTAATGCCATGCTTCCTTCAGCCCTTTTGCACTGAGTAGGGTGTTTGCATTAGCATGGGACTCCTTGTAGCACAGTCCTACTGCTCTGCTTGTTTCCCAGTGCTCTTGAAGAAAAGGGTCTGAATTCGTTTCCATGAGAATAGCAAAAATTCTCAAACAAGCAGCAGATTCTTAATGAGGCTACCAGCCTTTCTTCAAGCCAGTGCAACAAAAAATCGTGTGTTTAGGTAACACTTTCTCACTCTTTCATCCCAGGCACAAAGCTTTGCACACGTGAAATAAATGTGGACTTAAAAATGGTCATAAATGCACACTCTGACTTGGTTCAATAGAGAACTGCATGTTCAAGCGGCTCAGGGGAGGCTGCATTCCTTCCTCCCATGTCGGAGGAAGGCAGTGTTCTTGCCTCTGAATTATGGTGGCACTGGAAAATGGAAGTGGGCGGGAATGCCTGTGGTGTTCTGGGTTACCATAGGGTAATGAATAGGCATCCTTCAACAGCTACCAGCAGACGTGGGAAGCTTTTTGGTATAGCCATATTTCTCATGGCTTTGGGGAGAGCTTTTGGAAGTATGAAATGATAGATGTGGGCTTTTTGAGTTTCTTGCTCCACGTTCACTGCAGTGAGGGAAGGATCTGTTTCCTTGCTTTGGATCTGAAGTATTGTCCCTAGTGACGTGATTACTCCAGTGTCTTTGGCTTGAAGAGTTGTGGGAGGGAGCTTAAACCGCATAGTTAAAAAATCTTCCCTATCAGGAGTGGAAAGAAAATTGTGTGTCATCCCCTCCTCCACCTCCCCACAGACTGCTGACTTTGCTGACTGAGGAGGGAACTCAACCAAGATGAATTGCCCAGAAGGCACAGGAGGTCAATGTCAAAGTCAGGTATCAAGCCCAGATTTTAGTCCAAGGTCCTTAATCCAGTCTCATCCACCTCCCATATGTGTTAAACTACCAGTTTAGTTTCTCTGCTTCTGTGACTAAGTTTATTGTTGCTTCAAGTCTCATTGTCCTGACAGCACCTCTTGCTTGAGCACGTATACAGCCCTGACCTGTTCAGTTACCTTCTCTGATTGTAGCTACTTTCTCTGAACATGGTTTAGTATGCCTCATATTTTTAATCTCCTGCACAAGGATAATTTCCATTCCTAAAACCATGCTAACAACCTTGGGGTGTTCGAAAACCTTCTGTTTTCCAAAGCCTCCAGAGTCTGCGCAGTCCCTGAAAGTCTCTGATTTAACTAGGGACACACATCTCTACTCCACCTCCAAATGAGTTTACTTTACACTCTGTGCCAAAACGGACTTTTGAAGCTATTCCTGGCTGAAATGCAGTAGCTCATCTAGGCTCCTTTTTATGATACTCTGGAAGACATGTCCTGCTGCTACCTGTTCTGTCTGCTTTGATGTCTCTGTGCTATGCCTGCAGTATGCTCTCTGTTGTTGTGGCTTTCAAACAAAAGGGTTAGCAGTTAAATAGAAGGTATAAAAATAAAGGAGCTTTCTCATAGCTGAAAGTGATCTCCAGGACCTTGCAGGCTGTCTTGTTTGCTCTCCTCAGCATGACCATTCATTCCACAGTCAGCTGCAGTGCAGTACATAACAGTAACCCAACTCCAGGTCTCAGGGAATGTGTGTTCCCAGGGGCCATATAATGGGTTCAGCTCTGAGACTGAAAGGTGATGTGCAAAGCAGCTGTGATTAACGTAGTACTCTCTGTGGCCGATACTCCAGTGCAGATGGAGGATCTCTCTTCTGTAACAACCTTACAAATGCATGTTTTTGCCTCTTTAAATACTTGCTTTTATAATCACATTACCTTATTTTCTTCTGCCTGTCTCTGACACAAGCTCTTTTCACTCCTGCCTTTCATACTAATTAACAAAGAAGATCGATTTCTCCATGGAACACAAAGGATAGGGAAGACAAACAGGCACAAAGGTACAACATGACTTGCCTCAATCACTCATTAGATTGAGGATGGAGAAGAAGCAGTATCCAAGTCTCCCGAGTGTCTTACAAATGTGGCACTGCCCCCTAGAATCAAGAGTAATGGTCCAGTGGGCTGTTTTGCTGTAGCACAGCATTATGTGCTTGGGTCGTGCCTACTTGCTGAAGAGAGCCTTTATATTACAGTAAGCGTAGTCCTTATTTATTAGTGTAGTTGTAGATGTTAGGGTTCTTCCATTTCACTGGAAGTCTGTTTAGCAAGCTAAGATATCTTTGCCAGCAAGCTTTGCTAAGTTTTTATCCTGAATTTTTCTTTTCGTAGCGTTCTCTGTTCATTATACAGAATAAGCCCTAGGGAAGGGAGCAGGGAGTGTGGCAGGAAGGAAAAGACTGGGGCAGGAGCACGCTTGCAAATGCAATAGCACCCACAAGATGTGGGCCAGAGAGGGAAGCAAGCAGAATCACAAAGCAGGAGTAGAGGGAAACAGCAGGGACCAGAAGCTGTTGCTCCCCTTGGAGTCAGTAGCAGAACTTTTCAGGGCCTTAGTGGAGGCAGAATTCAGTCAGAGAAAGCTGTGCAGACTGCTCCCAGTTTCTCTGGAACAAGCAGCAGAGTCAGTCCAGTCATGGTGTGTTGGTCAGGGCTGGGGTCTCAGAGCAGGGGCCAGCTGGGATCCCAGGGCAGTAGACAGTGATGCTGGTGAGACTGTCTTGGGTCAGTCACAATACTGAGTGCAAACACCTACCTGGTATGGCTCAGCTTTGCAAAGGGCATCATCTCTCCATCTTATGGTAAAGCACCCCTTGCTTTGGTGGGTGGGAAGTGTCCTTTGGCAGTGTTCCTAATAGTGTGGAGGCACAGACTGTGCTTTCCTCTAGGATACAAGAAGAAAGTTTGAGAACTGTTGTCACAGACACTTCTCCCCAGCTTGATCCATTGCCATTTGCCAGCAGCTTTCAATCAGTGCAGCAGTGTTCCTGTCTTAGTCAGTGTGAGTCGATATTTATAGCAGGCTTTTATGAAGCACAGTATCAAATGCCTGACTGAAATTCAGAGGCACTGCCCTACTGTGTTCACTAATTTTGTATCTCTGTCAGAGAAGCTGTAGCCTTTATAATCCTGTTAGGTGAAATCTTGATCCCATTAAAGTCAGTAGTGAAACTCCCTTTGACTCTTCTGAGGCCAGGACTTCCCTCAGGACTGACCCACAATCATCCTGGATAGTGCTGGAATGAGCCAGGGTGTTGCTTACTTGAAACCTCACACTGAGGTACAGCTGAATTTCATCCTGAATGTGTAAGGCCAGGCCCACAGCCAGGGTACTTTGTTGTAGCCCCTAATAACTGATCGCACTGAAAGCATGGTAGTTTACCTGACTTTCAGTTGTTACTGATGCTGTTATTTTACTGCCAAGGGTAGCAAAGTTAGATTAGCAGTAAAGTAATTACTGGGGTATATGTCTTTCAAGAAAACCAGTTCTGCAGCAGAATGCATTGGTACATGGGCACATTAAGATGAGCATGATTTTCACTAATACAATACTTCCACCAATTACTGTGTTCCCTGACTGCTTGCCCAAATACACTACAAAATATATTGTCTGTAGTGGCTTCTTTGTACAAGTTCCAATTACTTTACTTGCTTTATAGGCTTAGTGTATTTTAAGGGTGTTTCATCTCTGTAGTCTCAGTCTTTCTATATTTACCTTTTCAGATTTTTTTAAAGTTGAAGTGTTCTGGCTTTACCTTACAGGTGGGGCTTTCAAAAGCTCCAGCCTCTTTTCAGCTGTCATACTGTCATCAATGGTAAAGCAAGCATTGGTTTCAATGGAAGCAGAGTTCAGCTGGATGTGAGAAAACAGCTTTCCCTGCTTTTCAGCTGTGATACTAGGGTCTTTTTGCATACAGAGCTATGTCTCTCTCGCAGTGGTTTTTTGTGATCTCTGAGGTCTGCAAAAGGTACCTAAAAGAAGCACGCCTGTCATCAGCAGGTTGAAGTCTGCTATGTAGAGCTCCACATCCTCCCTGTAAATCTGTTAAGGATCTGCAGATTCAAAAAGACAGAAACCACTCATGTGTACGTGCATTCCAGGAAAAAATGTATGCTGCGGACATAAGTGCTTTTCCCTGCTAGGATGAGCATTTTGAATCAACATATGCAGTTCCAATGTTCTCTAGCAGTAACTTAACATTAAACGTCTGGTTAGCATTTCTGAAGAGACAGTTTGACAACCCGCTATGCTCTGCTAATAAGAAGACACTGCTGTTTAAGTTAAATACATATTTGATCCCAAATCTCATGGAGCCACAGTCTTTAATACCTATTTGTTCCTGTTTATGAATCTATCGCATGTACTACAGTATTTCACCAAGTTGTAATGTGTTGCATGTCATACTGCCCAGGTAGTCATCTGCCTTCCAGATGTAAACTGCTTCCTTAATGTTGTAAGCAGCGTGGTCTCCATCATCCCACCTTGCAGTGTACAACACTTAGTATAACAGATTGCGACTGAGTAGAAAGGAAGCAGCACTTAGCTGGAAACACTGTACCTATTATATATTCTTTATTTCCCGACCACTCTATTTTATTTTGTTTTATTTTAATCAATATCATGCAGTTTTGAGCAAAATTAAGTAATCCTGTATCGTAGACTACAGAGTGCTGCCTAATGTTGTCATTGTTTTTGTAAGTACCTCAGGTGGTGGCTTGTCAGCTGTTTCAGGCTAATGAAGGGGGAAAGTAAAATTCATTAAAAATAAATAAATGGTGAAATAGGAGCCAAAAATCAGTAAGTGGAGAATAGGCCTTGCCCAACATTCCCTGGGTAGCTCCTATTGACTTAAGCAGGAGTTTTGTTTCAATAAAAACTAAGAAAATAATAAGTAAAGATTTTAGGATTTGCCTCCTGCTCTGCCCATATCAGTACTGCTACAAATGCTTGCTAAGTCCTGGAATATCATTACGTAAGAGGTTTTCTGAACATCTCCAGATCCTAAATTCAGGTCTCCACATCTCTAGATCCTAAATTCAGATCTCAGCCAATCTCAGTACAAGCGCAAAATGGGTGATGTAGGCAACTGGACTTGTGTTCCGTGCAGGTTTATTTTGTGCATTTTTTCTAGTTAGGAACATGCCATAGATATGAGACAAACCACAGAGCTGAAATCCAAACCATACTTGGTTTCCAAACATCTGATGGGATGATGGGCCTGATGGGATTCATCCCAGAGTACTGAAGGAGCTAGCGGATGTTACAGCAGGACCCCTCTCAATCACCTACCAAAGCTCTTGGGAGTCTGGGGAGGTCCCCACTGACTGGAAGCTACCCAACCTTATTCCGATTTACAAGACGGGCCTGAGGGAGGACACAGGAAACTACAGACCTGTTAGTCTAAGCTCAGTTCCTGGAAAAATTATGGAGATCATACTGGGTGCTGTTGAAAGATATTTAAAGAACAATGCAATCACCGGGCACTGTCAATGTGGGTTCACAAAGGGAAAGTCTTGTTTAATTTAATATCTTTCTACAATAAGGTCACCCGCCTAGTGGATGAAAGGAAGGCAGTGGATGTAATTTTCTGGATTTTAGTAAGGCTTTTGGTACTGTCCCTCACAGCATCCTTCTGGACAAGTTGTCCAGCTGTGGGATGAGCGGGTTCATGGTGTGCTGGGTGAAGAGCTGGCTGAATGGCAGAGCTGAAAGGGTTGCAGTGAATGGGGCTACATCTGGCTGGCGACTGGTCACCAGCGATGTTCCTTAGGGTTCAATTCTAGGGCCAGTCCTGTTCAATATTTTTATCAACGATCTGGATGCAGGAATTGAATGCGCCGTTAGCAAATTTGCTGATGATACCAAACTGTATACCAAACTACAAAAAGTAGGCTTGTCCATCGATATGTTTCCTACTTTTGAAAATACCTCACGGTACCACACACACCTCATCCTTTTCTTCTTTTTCTTCCTCTTTTATGTGTTGTTGCTTCTTGTCCTCATTCTTGAAGTTCTCACTCTTCAGGAAAAAGGGACTGCTTGGCCTGTGTATTCCTGCTGCTACTTTCTGTAGCTCTGTGACTTGCCTTTGCCAGACTGCAAGGGATGTTTTTTTCAAGCTAAACTGAAGAATGCATCAGCCTGCTCTTGGCTACACATGCGCATTGTGTTAATGCTTGTGAGCATCAGCTCTGAAACAGATTCAGAAAAATAACATAAAATAATGGAAAATAACGTAACGTGAAATAAAAATAGTAATAAAAAAAATCCTGCTCCCACTTGTAGCCTTTGTGATATGTGTCCTTGAAAGTGTTCTGGGAGCTGAAAAACCCTTGGCATTTCAGGCAAATAACAGTCTTATCATTACTCGACTCATGGTGAGTGCAGGGAATGGAATGGAATGGTTATGCTATGTTATATATATGGTTCTGCATGACAAGCTATGACTTAGATGCAAGGGGCCCATCCAGGAGAGCAGCTCTCTGCAGTGCAGGTCCCAGGCCCATCCAGGAGAGAGGGTCAGAGACGGGCACATCTACAACATCGCTCAGGCAGGGACTGAAAGGCCTCAGGCTGAGCTGAGACACCACGTCCCCTGGGCCCTTGGCAAGAGACAGTGTGGGTAGGGGTCCCGGAGGAGACCCGTCCCAGCCATTGAGGCCTATGAGCACCCCCAGGACCCTGGGAGAGGTAGACCTGCACTGCTTATATACTCTCCTTCAGACATTTGTGGTTGGCCACTTTGGAGACCGAGTATTGGGTTAGATTGACCTTTGCTCTGATGGATTATGGTTGTTCTCTGGCTCTTCTGTTTTAGCATGTTTTTCCAAGGGAAACAGCTCAGGCATTTCTAAAAATGAATACATGGAGAAAAAAAAAATCCACAGGGAAATGAACAGGTATTGCTCACATGAAAAAGATTTGCAACCGTTTATTTTAGGAGCACTTCCTGCTTCAGGCTGATCTTTGAGCCTTGCTACTGTCAGTGATGTGGGGTTTTTGCCATCACTGTCCTCAGCTGTTCCTTGGAGGACATGCCTTCCAGCCCCTTCACCAGCATTATTACCCTACTCTGGATGCGTTCAAGTACCTTAACATCCTTTATAAATTGTGGGCCCCAATTTACAGGATTGCATTCCCATACTGCATTCCCCTATAGTACAGGAATGCAATTAGTACAGCTATAGCAAATTGTTTCAGGATGTGCTATGTCAGCATTCATTTGCCTTGCGCAGCCCTTTGCAGAGAGGAAAGCACGGTCTGAAAATGCACTGGCTACCAGTTTATTTCCAAGTGTAACTCAAAGCATAGGTTTTAGCTCATAAATCCCATGTTGTTTGAAATCCTTTCTCCTTAAAGACTGTCTTTTTGCTAAAAGTCCTCTGGACAGGGGGCACTCCTGGGAAGGGAATTTGTCTTTGGTCTCACTCTACCTGCTGATCCACCAGATCCATGTTTAGACACATGCAAGGGCACGTCTCATCACGCTGAGCTAGCATAAAAATGTTGAGATTCTTTAACTGAATAGACATAAACTCTGGCAGTTTTCTGCACTCATTGCACCCATTTTGCAAACTAATTACCATGTGTGTGCTAGAAGATTGTCTTTCATAGTTTCTTTTATTAATTGAAAAAAAAAAAAAGAAGTTCCTTTGTATCTGAATAACGTTATCAGTAATTTCATCACATTGACATTCTTGGGTGATTTTAGGTGGGCGTATAAAAAGCAAAATCTTTAGTCCTTTGCAGCTATCTTCCAGGCGCCTAGGGACTTTTAAAGAGAGGCAGTTGCCTTTTAGTGTCAGATGGCCACATGGCCAGCCAACTCCCTACCCACATCTGCGTCATCAGCAACAACCTTCCTCTTCACTAAATGCCTGAGGAATTCATTTAAAAAACTGGTGACCTGTAGTCATACTCTTGGAGAGTAAAGCTTATCCCCACTGACAGCAGTGCCATGAACTGCATCACACTGACCCACAGGTGTTTCATCTTTTAGAGCTTTTTCAATGTCTGTGCTGATTTGGTACTTTCTCCAGTTAAAGTTCCAAAATGGAAGCTCAGTTAATGTCAGCTGTGGTTATTTTGTTTCCTGGAAGGCAGACAACCATTTCTAAAGTGACTAGACTGACACCACCAGCTTCATGCTCAGAGCCCACCCACACAGCCTGTCCCTTGCTCACCCAGCAGGTGGAGGGCTGGATCTGCTGGTCATGACTGCGTGGAGCTGGGCTCCAGCAGGCTACTCAGGGGTGAAACCCTCATTAACACATCTCTCAGGCTCCACCCTGCAGGCTTTGATGCCATCCAATGTATGAAATGGTGAAGTTTGTGGTCAGGTCTTTTGAGTTTAGATTGCGGAAACCATTGTTCAAGAAATGTAGGTTTCCTTGTCCACATCATATTCTGGATTTCATGGCATCCATGAGCCAGAAAAAGCTGTATCTCATGGTATATTTCTGTGGCTCCCATACTCCCTGCCAGCTGAAGCTCTGACAGAGGAGGTAGCCCCTACATCAAAAAACCATGTGTGAAGAACTGCAGAGTAGAAATAGGTAACACAACATCAGGTGCAGCGCTATGAGTTTCTGCTCCAGCTTGGAGACATCAGAGTAGGCAAATGTTCCTGAAGGCATGAGTAGATCACAGGGTGATTATGAGCCATGAATGTGATTCAGGCAAATGCATTCTTGTGTGTCAAGCAAGATATTTCCATAGGAGAGGCAAGCATTGTGCAAAGCCCTGGTGAGACCAAGGTGATACCACTGTGGACAGTTCTCATTCCTCAGGTTCAAGAAAGAGAAGTTCCATCTGGCATAAAGGTAAACACAGACTAGCAGTTGATTAGGGGCATGGAAGGTCTATAGAGGAAGAAGACGACTAAGAGGAGCAAGACAAAGGCTGAGAGGGCTGCCGTCGCTTTCAAGAAAGGTATCGAGGATGAAGGCCAAAGGAGGAAAAGAGCTTTTGAAGTGGAAGGAGAAATATGGTAAACAACACAAAACAATTCAGGACTTGTTTCCCATAAGAAGACTTCACCATAAACAGCATGCTCTCTACATCTCTGCAAAGGTCATGCACAGGGAACCAAACCCCTTTCTTTCACCTCTGGCATCACTGCAACCAAATAAATAGATATGGTAGAAATGTCCTTATTTACATAGTCTGAATGTACATACCAATTTTGGCACCAACGTACAAAATGACAAGAACAGTACCTTCCTTATTCTTTCAGTACTCAAAATATTAAAGCCTAAAGGAAAAAGAGATTTGCCAGGATTTTATATAAGATCTGAACATCCTCCCACAAAGTGATGTCGGCAAATGGAATGGAGGGCTATAGGCTGTTCAGGAGGGCTAGGCAGGGCAGGAGAGGTGGAGGAGTTGCACTGTATGTAAGGGAGAGGTTTGACTGTATAGTCCTTATGGTTAGGATGATGTGGTTGAGAGCCTCTGGGTGAGGATTAGGGGGATGGAAGACAAAGCAGATATCCTGATGGGATCTTAAGGATCGGGGTTTACTGGACCAATCATGAAATTTGTTTGACTTGAGAATGTACCTGTATGATTTGTTTAATCTCTGTGGCATGCACAATGAACAATATGGTGAACTATATTCTTCCTGACTCTGTATAATTCAACTTGTAAAAGCTCTGGATAAAGCTCCATATTATCGTCATTAGTCTTTATTGCAGTAGTCTTGAAATCTCCCATATATGTGATATTGTTCCTTCTGTCTAGGCAGGCAATGTGGTGACAGGAGAGATGGTAGAAGAACTTATTCTTTCTGGAGCAGATATCATTAAAGTGGGTATCGGACCAGGTAAGTCAAGTCCAGTCAAATAAGGGTGACTTACGGTAACATTGGTGGAGAAGCTGTCCAGATGGAACCAGTGTATAATGCTGTTTGCTTGCCCATCAGGATGCCTAGACCCACTCAGGTCAATAAAGTAACAGTGCCCTTGCACATGGTATATTTAAGAAATACATGGGAAGGGTACTAGTGTTTCATACTGCAAAGTGTTACATATTCCATCTTCTGGCAGTGAAGATGCCTATTATTGGAAGCACTGAGTTGCCTGAATTGCTGACGTTATCAGTGATAATATGTGTTGTGTTTGGGAACACTTTTTCTAGCTTGTTGAAAAGAGGCTGAGTCATCCCAGCGCAAAGGATAGTGTTCAGGTATCTGCTTCTATCAAGGAAAGATAGGTTTCTAAATAGCTTTATGATTTATGCTCCGGTAAGCTGAGGTTGCCCATCTTGTCAATGTCTTCAAAGATTAAATGACATTAATTAAGTGTGAAGTATGGATAACATTGCCTCTACCCATTACTATTGCCTGGAAGCTTTAATACTTACATTAATGTGCTTAAATGTTGCCTATCACTGTAACATTCCCATGGATAAATGGGAGGACCTTAAACTTCTTACAGTGTTTTTCCTACCTTCTCTTCCCTAATATTCTTGTCTGGCATATACTGCCGTGTTGCCTTCCCTTTTTTCTTTCCCTCCCTTGTGTGTTTATTCATGTGCTCCTTCCTCTTTCTATTTTCTTCATAGACTGCAGCTGGGGTCACCATGTGTGGACTAGATTTTAAACTGGCTAACACAAGTGCTACTCACAGTATAGCTGTGATCAGCCAGTGCAGCCCAATTGTTTACTGTGCCAAGTAGTTATGGTTCATGAGTGGATAATTTGAGCAGAGCAAATGATGTAATAAAGGTTGCAGTTGTGTCCAGGAAGACAGCAGACAATAAATGCTGCAAAATACTTGAAGAATAAACAACAGAGATGTTGTGGCGCAGTTGTCATGGGCAAGTTCAGATATAAAAAGAAATATTATCGTTTGTAGCCTCAAAGTGGAAATAAGAGTAAATGCTATGTAGACTTCCCTAGAGATCTTCCTGAACAGATCTGTATAAGTTGACCACCCAAAAACTACAAGTAACAAGTGTTCCTCACAGAAGATCAGATCTTGTCACAGAAAATCAGATCTTGAGGCTTTTTTGCAGATAATGATCCATCCTGTGGAAAATGTCAGTGATTTATTATGAAGCATTACATATATAAGTGCATACCCTGTGGAGATTATTTTAAAACTCATTTTCTTCCTACTTTGCAGAAATACTTCTCAGTGTTTTCACCTTGTCAGTTCTTTGAAATACCTTTGGAAACTTAATTTACCGGTAGCTCAATTATACCTGGATATCAAGCGGGTGAAGGGATACAGATTTCACTGCATTTGGTTTAGAATCTGTTTTGAAATTCTTGTTATCATGCAGACCTTTATGGTCCATATCCTAAATTATAAGACCTAGACTGGCAAAAAGGAGTCCTCATTTTGACTCTTAATTTGAGAAGAATAGAAAACATACTCCAAAATATCTATAGCCATGTTACCATGTTACCATGAAGTGGTTTATTTATATTTATGTATATACCTTTATTTTTATATGCATATATACATGCACCATGTGTGTGTATAAATAGTATAGTTTAATAATCAGATACAATTAGTATATTTCCTGTAATATTACATTATACAGCTTTCTGTATTTATCTCAACTTTTAAATGCTGTGTGCTGGTTTTATTATATTCCCAACTATTGCAATCAACCAAATATTTCTGCATTAAGTATTAGGCAGAAGATGGGCTTCTTTCCCTTGTGGAAGTCTCCACAGAAAAGAAAAGCACAGATTTTGCCTCAGAATTATTTTAAAAAACATATGTAGAAAAAAGAAATATTTATTGAAAGAAATATTCAGGTATTAAATGCTGCTGCTGAGTCCCACAGGCTGTGACTCTGGTCCTTTTTCCCCCCTTCCCTTCAGGCACCTCAGTCAGATTTGCTTTCTTGTGATGCAGTAATTCCCTCACCAGGAAGAATTACTGATGAGACCTAAACTGGGAATTGTGGCCCTGCAGAAGAAAGGGGGGATACTGGTCACCTCAATTACAGCTCCCATGAAGTGGCATGACAGCATTTCAAAACTCAGGTTCCTACATGTTCCTTCTATCCATGAGAAGCCAACATTTCTAATAGACACTTCTTGAGGGAAAAAATAATACAGATAGAAACATGTTTTTTCCACAAGAAAAAGAAAACAAGATATATCTTTTCTTCAGCCTAATGGGCTGTGTTTTTTCCTCTCATTCTCTTGTCTAGGTTCTGTGTGTACCACTCGGATTAAGACAGGGGTGGGATATCCGCAGCTAAGTGCTGTTATTGAGTGTGCAGACTCAGCACATGGCTTGAAAGGACATATCATCTCTGTAAGTAAATATCATCTGCTCTCAGATTCCCACTGTGCAAATTGTTGTGGAACAGGAGAATCAAACAGTCCAGTACCCTGCATATTAAAGGCTATCTTTCTGTCATCTCCAGTTGACCCCATAGTAGCTCCTAGGGTAGTCAGTGGAGATTTAAATGTAAAGAAACCAACTTCCTCTAATGTTTAAAAAGACTTGGTCACCTCACTCCTGTTTGTGCCTTTGGAAAGCTGCTTCTTGCTCCCTGAATGGAGTAAGCTGTTATGTGAACGGAATAGGAAGCTTGATAGTGTTTTCACATGGAAGCAAACAGTAATTCCTCTGAAAGATTTCTGAAAAATGAGAGAAGTGTAAACATGGCTTTCCCCAGAGAGTGGGACTGAGGGACAGGAAGTCAGTAGAGGGGAGTACAATGTAAAATGATATGAGCCCATCTGTGTCCTAGTAGCTGGATTGATTCAGGTGGCATCCTCACAGAGCTCTGTGTGCAGGAGTGTTTCAGAGGTGGCTCTGTTGAGCACAGCTGGCACGTGAGCCACTTAGGTTTTCACAAAGCTCTGGGGAAATAATGAGCCTGTGGAGAAAAAAAGAGCATCTATCTGTGTTGCCTGCTAATGGCAGCTTCCCCTCTACCAGCAAGACCAGATTCACCTCACATAGAAAAAGTAAATCTGTAAGCATGGCCTCAAACTGACCAAACTGCAGCCTACAGCATCGAAAGGTCCTGTGTGCTTAGGCATGCCCATCCAGTCAGTGTGCCCCTGACTGTGAACAGCTTGTGCAGTCTGCAGGCTGGCTGTGAGGCAGCTGGTGATCAGGACGGCATAGAGGCAACCAGCGTGCTGTGCTCGCAGGTGTGCTCGCAGCCAACAGTCTCCCTCTGTGGCCCTAGAGGAGACCACACACTGAATTTCAGATCTGCTGGCCAAATGAAATCACTGGAAGGTCCTGATTTGTTTGACCCAGTTGTGACTGGTATCCATGTGAGGAAGGGGAGGTGTTGTGTTGTTGAGGAAGGAGGGGAGAGGGGAGCAAACTGGCTGTGGATGAGCAAAGGGCTTGACTGTATTTCTTGGAGCTGTGGGTATAATAGAGCAGAAAACATGTATGTGTTACGGTCAGATCTCTCTTGCTCTTTATTGTTAATGCATATGCATTCCCTCTTCTTCATGGCTCCCCTATATGAATTTTGCAGAAAAAAAAGAAAAGCGATCTGTGATTTTATGACTTGGGCAGCATTACAAATGTTTCTGCCTATAGCAGACAGCAGAACATGTGTGCAATAGAGCATGAAAGACTGACTCATTACTATGAAGGCTGGATAACTATAGGTGTCATCCTAGCAGTGGTGCTCAGAGACCCATCCGAGTTTTGCAGTAATCATTTTCTGCTAGCAACTCTCAGAAGAAAGTTATTACCCTAATTTTACAGGAAAACAGGGAGTGTGTATTTAGACCGTTGAAAAATGAGACGTTTCTCTACTATTCCTCCTCCTCTTTGTTGCTTTGTGGATGGATCAGTTCCTGACCTGCTTAGGTCATGTTGGCTTCAGTGAGCTCACACCTATCAACCCCCTAGCCATTACATGGGGAGTACAGGAGGGAAATTTCATACCTGTCTGCTACAACATCTGGGCCTTCAGCTGTAACTGGAGTCTGTAACACCACTGCAACTCAACTCTGTCACCCAAGCTAAGGAGACTAAAGCAAGGGTGAGGATATTATGCCTGGATTCTGCAGCATTCAAATAGGTATTGGTGTGTTTATTGGGGAAAGAAAAGGCTGGACTGCATGGTCATTGCCAGAGGTATCCTCCTAGGGGAAAAACACCATATGGGAGCAAGCCTAAGTATATAATTGGGTCTAGTGGCAACAAGTACACATAGCATTCCTCAAAATGTCTCATTACTGTCATTACGTAGATTTAGGAAGGGGCACATCCTACCTGAGCCAAAGGAGACCTCTACAGTCAGAGTATTACCACAGCTATCTACATCAATTCAGCAAGAGAAAATACGTCCAGCAGCTTTTTTATGTTGATATGGAAGTGGCAGGAAGGATGTGAAAAGATTCAAAGCCTACCAGCTATCTTCATCTAGATTATACTTGATGGTGTGATATAGGTTAGTCCCTTCGGGTGCTTTCTTGCATCCACTTCTGTCTTGTCCAGTACCTTCATCAAATTCCTCCTCTTTCTTGTTATGTTGGCTCAGCTTAGGTATGAAAGGGAAGAAGTCCCACTCGCAGAATGAGACAGTGGTGGTGCTGTGCACAGTACAGGCACTGCAAGGAACACAGCCCGCTTGAAGCTCGTTCTCCGGTAGCTTTGTTAGGATGGCAGCACAAACTGGGATTTTAAACACATTTTTATTAGTCATGTACTTACTTACTATTAATCATGTATGATTTTTGGGGCCGATACGTTGACAAAGAAGGTGACAATTTTTAGGCAAACATGATAGTCCAAGTGAATGCCTGATGTCTCTCTAGAGTCACTTACACAGAGAAGGGCGGGATGAAATTGCACCAGTTAACTTTCCTCATGCTAAATTATCTTTAAGACTCAAAGATCACACCAGAAATGAATCTTTCATGACTCACTGAAAGAAGAGAGGAAACCCTGTCTAAGATACAGGCACTGTTTCTGTCCCATGCTATTTGTCTGGGAGCCAATGGTCTCATTTTTCATTCCCGCTAATCCTTGAGAAGGTGCAGCAGTGAGGTACAGTGGAGAGGCCATTTAGCAGGAGAGCTCCTTCAGAAACGCCCTACTTGAGATAAAGTTTCTGTTTCTTGTAGGTCAGAGAACTACTCTGCTGGATAGAGACTCAGTCACGTATTCTAGTAAGCCAGCAATGTGGGGAATGGAAAGCAGCCTTGCACGTGTCCTCTCTCATTTGGCTATCATTTGATAGAGATGCCTATTTCCCCTTCACCCTGCCTGGGTGATGGGCCACCAGCATTCGGTGAAAAGGATGACTAAGAGGTTCTTCACCCAGCTACTGCCATATCATCTCTTCCTCCACACAGAACACTTTCCACACAGAAGTATGCCCTGCATATGTAGTTCAGTATTGTTTCTACTGTTGTATATGCCACATACTTTATATATCTTCTGCATAATAAATACCTGTCTGTTTGCTAATACTGTAGGAAGGGCTGGTTATACAGTTTATTATAAAGGTTGCTTGAAACATATAAATCATAGTTATAAATGTATTATAATTTGCATATAATATTAAATATTTAACTAGTTCATACTGGTTTTCCATACTGTATTTCTTTTCCTTAGGCTAAATTTTGTTGTTGTTAAATGGTTTATCTGTTCTGAGAACAAGGCTGAGGACATTTACCCATGTTAAAATAATTGCGTTGACTGGAAAGCTGTTTTCCTCTCTCCTACTTAGCACCCAGTTGTCTCAGAATCATGTCCTCTACAGGCCCCATGGCCACGCCTTCCAGTAGGCTTACTTCAGAATAATGCCAGTTCTCCTGAACTCACAGAAGGATTTGTACAGATACATTTCCCTAGGCCTCTGAGGTAGAGCACCGTGACTGTAGCCCAGCAGTTCTAGGAGTCTTTTTTAGTGCAGACCCAAGCCCCCGTTGGGACGAGCTGAACTGCAAGGGGAAGCTTCCCAGACTGAATGCAGCAGAAGCACAGTCTTATTTTCTAAACAGAGTGCTTCATTTTTCACATGGAATGAAGTGGTTTAATGCATATAGCTTTATTATATAGCATCTTCTGGCTTTACTGCTTAGTATGTCCCCTTTTTGTTTCCCTTTCTGTGAATCAGAATCATTAAATTTACCTGCTTATGTGAACTAAGTGGAGACATCTACAGATAAAGAAGTGCTGTGAATCATCATCATCAGTTCCTTTTATCTTAAATGGTGACTTATGAGCTTTTTGGGAAAGTCTTAATCTGCTCAGCATTTTGTAATTTGATGACATTCAAAGTGATATTTTTTGAAGCTGATGATTAATGATTACACAGTAAGACCTCCATCCTCATGGTACTTCTGAAAGCATAAAGCCTCCATCACTGCCACTACTGGGTTAATTGTAAAAGTCAGCCACTGAGCCACCCAACAAGAACACACTGAAACCCATGTACCAGAGAGCATTCATAGCCATCCTGTCTCAGAGTAAGAGTCAGGCAAATTCTTGACACTACTCTTTGAAGATTATTAGACCCCCTTTTTCTACCTCAGCTCTTCCTCCCCTGACACATGCACACACACTCAACACCCTCCTCCAAGCTCTGACAGACTTGTCAGAGGGAAAGAATTGCACAAGCAGAACCCTTAACAGGCGAGAGAGATTCAGCTGTCAGCCCAGCACTCCTTTCTGGAGCTGACAGCAAGGGTGTCTAGCTCAAAAAAACGCATAATGTGCTAGAGGTTATCAGCAAATGGAATAAAAGCCTTTATACTGCTACCAGGCGCTGTTTGCAGTGGGATGCCCTTTGAAAAGCCACTCACTTTCAGATCCACCTGCTCAGTTTGTGTCTGAATCCTTTTCTGTGCACAGAGAGGTTCTAAAACTCAGCCCCACTGCCAGCTACCCACAAAAGCCAGCTCTAAAATGGCTGATGGTGGGGGCGTCTGGCTGTGCTCAGCCGCAGGTTGAGATGGACATGCATTTCTGCCAACAGGGAGGTGAAACAAACGGAGTAACCATACAGTCTCGGGACTAGCTTCAAAAGCAGGAAAGCTGTCGGCAGTCTGCAACAGACCCTGATCATCAAAGGAATTGGGAGCCCTCTTGATACAATGACTGTGTCGAGTAGAAGGATCTTTCATCTGATGCTCAGACCTTTACAAACCTAAAGAACCATAGCACATGATGAGTTCTGCTATGTGCCATCCCTTTTTTACAGCCCTGTCACACATACATAACTTCCCTCCCCTCAACTGAAACACCCTGATCAGCCACTTCTTTGCTCTGCACTGAAACTGAAATGCATGGGACTAAAATGCTAAAGATCACAAAATGCTGTTTCTTAACCAAACCCATAGCAAACCGTAAGGAGTACGATGAGAGATTCGTTTTCACTTACCAAAGATTAAATTACCCAATTTGCTTAGAGATTATCAGATCAAAGTCCAACATAGCTGATGGTGTATTTCCTCACCCCTCCCACTGTGACCTTTTAATTGTAAACTGCTGAGTAAGTTATTTTAAATGTCTGGTCGTTTAAGGTAGGGGTTTGTGGTACCTCTGCATCACATGGCCTTTCATTAAAATGGCAGGGAATGACTCAGATCATCAGAGGACTTTTTGTTTTCCACTTTCTGGGATTTAGGAAATTGCAGTCAGGAATTTGTGCTGCTTTTGTTACTGGTGGTATTATCAGTAGACTATACAGTAGAGTAAATGAGCCTAAAGAAGAAAAGTAATAGAAAGGATAGTATGGATTCCCTAAAAACTCAGCCAAGATGATGTATACCGATGGTGCACAGTCACCTCTTGACTTGCTGTTCATGAGCAGGGGCCATTTTGCTGGAGGTCATGGAGCGCCAGTGCTCACTGAGTCCCTGAGTGAGCTCACTGCCACTCACTGTCGTCTTTCTTTATGCAGGACGGAGGATGCAGCTGCCCAGGAGATGTCGCCAAAGCTTTTGGTAAGGACAGTGCGTACTGCCACCCGTTACACCCCGCGTATCTCCAGCACCGTCAGCAGTGATGCTGGAGTCAATTTGACCCTGAATGTGTAATCAGCAATAGGTTACATTCGTCCCTGTGGCTGACTCCAGTGAAATTAATAAACCAGACATGAATTTGCTCTTTGGACCAGACAGTCCAAATTTTGCAGCGTAAAACATACAATGGTCGAAGTCCTATTTAGAAACTATCTGCCAGGTGTGCATGAGATACAGCCACTGGGACAGTAGTACAAAGAAAACTAATAGGGATTTCTTCTGAGTAGGGTTCAAAGATGTCTGTAACATTGCCAGATCTGGCTGACTTTGGCCTTGAATGGACAAAGAGCTGGTGGAATGTGTGTTGGACAGAAGAACAAAACAAAAAGGCAGGCCAGATCCCTGGAGATGTTCTTGGGATCAGCTGTCAACTTGAAGAGATGAGATTTTATTTATACTGTATCCCCTAGAGCTGAGCAGATGTCTAAAACATCTAAGTTAATAATTAACAGACTTTACTCTCATGCCAATAGCTTTAGTGAATTGCACCAGCTCTTGCTGATAGAACAGAGAATTTAATCTGTGAGTATTTTCTATTGGGCATCAAAGTTACATCGGTGTGGGAGAGTCAAGGTCAGAATTATCACTTAGCCATAACCTTGTTGCAGCAGCTTATGTCACCAGGTGCTAAACACATCCCAGGCTAACAGGACATTTAAAGACACTCCCCTACCCCCCAAAATGCCCGACCCTTTGGAGGTGTCACAGTGGGGTAATACCCAGAATACAGCGGGACAGTACAGTCTCTTGTTGGGATTTCAGGGTGGTATGGTACAAGAGATAGGACATTATGATACAGCACATCTGCTTGGCAGGAAGCTTTGCAAGTACGGAAAGCAGGGACAGGCCTAAACTCAGATTACAGACCTGCCAAGAAAAACTCGGCCTCCTGGAAAGGTTGAAACCAAAATCTGTCTTCTAAGTTTGCAGACAGCTCCTGTTTTTAGACAGGTCATATGACAAGGAAGATTTAATTAGAGAATTCTAAGCACAGCTGTGGTGTGATTGCTACCAGCAAGGAATCCGGTCAGTCACAGGATTTCACAGCACCGTTGTGTTACCCAGTGGGTGATGTGACGTGGGGAATAGATACTTCCAGTTGGGTGATTCTGACATAGCTGAACAGCAGCATCCACCCTCTTTGGCAACAAGATTGTATGAAAAAAACA
>VUYV01000751.1:130514-156391 GCA_008711295.1 Anarhynchus alexandrinus | reverse complement strand
CCTGCTGGCCACACTCTTCTTGATGCATCCCAGGATGCCATTGGCTTTCTTGGCCACCAGGGCACATTGCTGGCTCATGGTCATCCTGTTGCCCCCCAGGACTCCCAGGTCCCTTTCCAGAGAGCTGCTCTCCAGGAGGTCAGCCCCCAGCCTGTACTGGTGCATGGGGTTATTCCTCCCCAGATACAGTGCCCTACACTTGCTCTTGTTGAACCTCAACTGGCCCAAGTTGCCCCAAGAAGCTGTGGCTGTCCCGTCCCTGGAGGTGTTCAAGGCCAGGTTGGACACGGCTTGGAGCAACCTGGGCTGGTGGGAGGTGTCCCTGCCCAGGGCAGGGGGTGGGACTGGATGATCTTCAAGGTCCCTTCCAACCCAAACCATTCTGTGACTCTATGATCCCACCATCAGAGATGGTCACCCTGGCCAGAGGCAGATAACAAAACCCACCCAGCATCCTGGACCCTCCCGAGCAGAGGCAGGCGTGGGCTCAGAGCTACTGTGACACCACCAGTGGGTCTCGCGCCACAGGGTCTGGCTGCAGCAGAGGCTCCGGGAGCACGGCAGCGGAAACCCGATGCGGCACAGACAGTATTTTACTGTCTCTCTGACAGTATTAGCCATAATCATTTCGGTTTAGGATAAAGGGTTTCGACTCCTACACTGAAGAAAAACTCCTCTAACTGAAATGTAGTCTCTTTTCCTAATTTAGCTGAATTTTACAAGAGTCTCAGTAGTTTAGCCACGGTCAACTGACACATTTTCCATCACTCACAGGGGGTAAGTGGTGATAAAAAAAATCTCCAAATTAAAACATATTTTGAAGGATACTTAAAAATGCATAAATGTGCCGCAGGCTGCCTAGTTAACAGGTAAGCAATTTCTTTGCTTCCCAGCCTTTCTGTTTGTAAGCCTGTGTACAACATGTAGCCTCTGACTACATCTCCTCAGTTTCACAGCTCGATACTGCCTGCTGGGTAGTAAAAAAAATGCAAAAGCATCATGGCCACAATTCTCATTTACTCCTGCAAAGCATATACACCTCATTACAGCAGCACCTGATTTCTACCACATATCTACTTGTGTCCGCGTGTCATGGATACAACTCTAAGACGCTGTGCAGGTGGCACTGAAAAGCAAAACACGTGGCATTCCATAAACCGTGTCTGGAGGACTCGAGGTCAATCACTGAACATTGACCGGGCTGGCTCTGGGAGTTGTCTTGAACCAAACACGTAAAAATCGGCATCAGAAAATCAGAAGCACTATTAGTAGTCACAAGGGCCCGAGTCACAAGCCTTTGGCTTTAGAAACAACTGCTTACTGACCGTAACTCTCCATAATCAAAGCAATTAATTGCAGAGATTTGTCCCTAGTCACAACTGAAATTACCCTTTATTTTTTGCTCTGTCTTTGCTAATAATGGTCAATCAGTAATGAAGCTGCTCCTGGGGAACACCTTCATGGCGCCAGCAAGGTCAATGCAGGTTGGAGAAAGGAGCTGCTTAAGGCTGGAATTTGGGAAGAACCCTCAGAGAGCGTGTGGAGCAACTCATGCACATGGCTCTTGTACAAACACAGCTCTTCAGGACAACAGAATGATTTTTTTTTTTAAAACCACAACACTTACATTAGCACAACACCTTGTTTGGCATAGACAGATACTTGTATTCAAAGTGGTGTGTATCTGTACTCCGGGGGAAAAGGCAGCAGCACAGGAAAAAAAGTACAGTTCCCACCTGCAAAAAACAATCTGATATTTCAAATCACAGAATAATTTGGTCTTATGGCCCAACCTGCTCCTCCCAAGCAGGTCCAGCTCAATCAGTGACCTTGTCCCAGCAAGGACAGTTTACCCCACATGGACAAAATCCCAGCATGTTCTCCTGAACTTCCAAGAACGGCCAACATGGGCCCATGTTCACTGCCCAGAGGTCTCCGTAGAGTTTGCCAATGGTCCTGCAGCCAACTTTGAACGAGGGGCTCATCAACAAGGTAAACATTTAAACCCAATGGCTGAGGCTGCTGCTGCCCCACTGCCAAAGCTCCTTGGGCAACCCAACCCAAAACATACATGAGCTCCTCAGAGAGACCTTTTATTTTTTTTTCGTTTTACTTTACCCACGGTATGTTTCACAACTTTTACAAAACGTAGTGACCAAAGCCAAACACAAAAGTTAACATAAGTATTCATTTTCGTGGAGCACATATGGGTTGAACTGGGGGCTCTGGACTCCACTCCCACAATTATTGGAGCTACTTTAACCATAACAGCAATAAGAATACGACGTGCTGCACGAACAGCTGAGCCCCAGTTTATTTTTTAATATACGAGATCACTAGAAAGGCCTTTTCTGTATGTTTACGGTTCAAGTTGACCCAAAAGAAGATATAAATAGGTTTTTCACTTTTCCACCATTTCCGGATGAAATTTATCACAGCTAATTTAAAGCCATATGTTCTTTTGCCAACAACGCGCATTCGCTTCAACAGCTCTTCTTTCTGCTGGACATCGACATTGATGAATTTACAGGGCACGATCCCCCCGCACTGTGCTCGGCTAAGCCAGCAATTTCTGTCACAAGGCTACCGCTCTGCTCCACAGAAGTAATCATCATTCCACGCCGAACCTTTCCGTGCGTCTGTCCCGATGTGACATTTTTGTCCTTTGACGTTTTCCTGTACCTGTTGCTCCAGTCCTCAAACCCCTTCACTTCGCTTTGCATGATATTTGCAGTAACGCTCTCCAAAACGAAAAACAGCTTCTAATTTTGCACTATGACTATCACCAAATTTAATTATTTCCCTCTTACTTTATTTTTTTTTTGGTGCCAAGATCATTAATGAAAGTATTAAATAACACTGCTTCCGAACCCGGTGCCTGCGCAGCTTTGCTCAACTCAACAGTGCCTTCAGCACAAAGAATTGTCATCTCATCCTCTTCCTATTCCTTTCCCATTTTACAGCTATTTCCACTAACCTCTGTATTGAACAGTTTGTGGTATATTTATGATGTCTGATTTTCAATGCATTATGACAGCCAGTATTTTATTTAAGTCAGAATAGATTAGATCGACTGCGTATCTTTTCATAGAATCATAGAATCATTTAACCAATCATTTAACTAAAGCACAAACGTTTCTACCAGGGAAGGCTCTCGAGTGAGCCTGCAGCAATTTATCTTGGAGTAAAACGGTGCCGCTTGCATAACTTTTCATTTAATTTCACGCCCTGCTACTTCTGTTCCGGGGTCCGGCGTGCTGTCGGGACCGTGTGCCTGCATTTGCCCGGACAAGCGGGCAGGCAGACGGTTTTTGCAGGCACGGGGGCACCGCTCCTCGCTGCGGCTCGCTCTCGGCGCTGGGGGCTGCTGGTGCCGCAGCCTCCCGCTGCTGGAAGTCCCCCGCCGCCCCGGGGGGCAGAGCGGCGCGACGCCAGGGTTTGCAGATAGCGTCATCTCCGAGTTTAGCTTCCAGCTTCAACACGGAGACCTTTATGCACTTTCTGGGTACGCGTGAGGTCGCAAGCCTTATCGTTCTCCAGTTATTTATATATATTCGTACAAATAGGCAGACAAGGCTCGAGCGTCCAGCCTAAGAACATAAACAGAGGAGCTAAATTCACAAATATTTTCCTGTCTTCTGAGCAAAACAGAAAAGCATGTTTTTCATCTGTTTCTTTTCTTTCCCTTTCCTTATCACCTTAATGGCGCGGTGTAAGTCAGTGGGAACCGAGCAGCCCGGATGGTGCGTGACCCTGCCGCAGATGAGGCGGACTTCATTACCGATAGCAGCAGACACCACCAGCGACAGCACCGCGGCACGGCCCCATTGCTTTGGTTTTCCTGCAGCACTGCAAGGCTTCTCCGTCCCTTCCTTATCTCATTTATTTTTCTGCCACAAACAAAGCTGTGTACAGAGCCTACTTGGGGGAGAGGCTTTGCGTATGCAAAAGCACAGTTGAATGCTGTAAGTCGAGAAACGGGTCCAGACAGAAATCCCATCTCTGCCTGTTCCCAAATTTAGGGGAGTCTCAGGTTCACACAACATCTCTCAAGGCTCTTCCAGTTACCACAGAGGGCTGGGCAATATTCCTAGAAGTTGACAAGGGGGAATGGCTTCAAACTGGAAGAGGGCAGGTTTAGATTGAACATTAGGAAGAAGTTTTTCACTTTGAGGGTGGTGAGGCACTGGCACAGGTTGCCCAGAGAGGTTGTTGAGGCCCCATCCCTGGAGGTGTTCAAGGCCAGGCTGGACGTGGCCTTGGGCAGCCTGGTCTGGTGGGAGGTGTCCCTGCCTATGGCAGGGGGGTTGGAACTCGATGATCTTCAAGGTCCTTTCCAACCTAAACCATTCTATGATTCTGTGATTCTATGCTTTTTTCAAATGTAGGGCGAGATGATGTTTATAGGCAACATAAAAAGTATACCATAAAAGAACTCCGCTGCTTAACACAGAGGTCAGCGTTCATCGTGCTGACCAGCTCAGGAAAACCACACAAAATCGGTTAGCGGAGTAGGCACTGCCACAGTTCACATCCCGACCCTGGGACGTGCTCACACAAGTCTGATGTCTTCAGCAGTGTTTGTACGAACGGATCTCAGGCAAAAGAATTGTCTGAGAAGCGGAATGCTTTTCAGTGAACATCTTTCCTCTCTGGTGAGAAATAAAACGTTCCAATTTAAGACCAAAGGGGTTGATTTTGAAATGGTGCCGTCACGAGTCACCAGAAGCACCGTCTCACGTCTCTTGGTCCTGCTCGCTCTGGGCCAGGCTTCCTAATGCCTCTGCACCCCCCGGGACGGGCTGCGACCTCGCTGCGAGAAGTCCTTGGTTTGGTGCACCGGGGAAGCTGGCTCCACTGGAAAACAGAGATATGATGTATCTAGTTGCATTTGCCAAATCAAAATATTTTGAGTGCTGTGTAGTCAGTGCTTTTTTTCCCCAGACTGTTGAAAAATCAATATTTCCCCTGGAGAAAACTGTTTTGATGGAACGCGTTCAACCAGACCTCCTCTGAGGATAAAACTTACCTTAAGACATCTAATTCTAGATTCCAACTAAAAAACTAACGCCCCAGCTGAAGAAATAGTTTGCTCCACTGGAAAACCCTGTGAAGCCCTAACAGGTTCAGAGAAACATTCCTGCCTCCTTCCCACCGAGGAAATGCCAAACCACTGAAGACCGCAAGGCACGGGCACGCAGAGTCTCCCCACCCTATCTTAGCAGACATTGTGCAGACAAATGTCAAGGGAAAACACATCTCCCAAATAGGAATAATGTTGGTGAAGGAACACGTCTCCCGGGCACTAGAAAGTGGTGGTTTCCAAGAACTTCAGCTTTTGTGGTTGTGGTTTTTCTCCTCTAGCGCGTGTTCAAGCTGCTTGAGTGTCCTTCCCCTTCCTCATAGGTAGAAACATTATCTCAAAATAGATTTTTGATTTTTTTTTTTTTTTTAATTAAGGCTTTTTGGGTACTGCAGTTGTACGAGACCAAGATCAGCTGGGTCCGCAGAAGGACCACAAGGAACCGCATTCTCACCCTCCCCTCACCTTCCCTCCCGGAGGAAGACGGACAGGTCAAAGCTTCAAGGCTTTCGCCAGCGTTACACTTCATACTAATACACTTCAGGCTCTGAAATTGCACGGAGGGATGCGAACCAATTAATTAATTTCCCCATTCCCCGTTAATTCAGCCAGGCCTGCCAGTAAAACACTAATAAAAGAGGCAGAGGGGCAGGGGAGAGCTGGAAGTTTTTCAGAAAGCTGAATAAAACCGTCAGACCATCCTGGGTCACAGATCTTTTGGGTTTATTAGACCATAAAAATATGCAACATATGACAGAGCAATTAATTAAATAGCGTGTTCAAGCTTGATTTAACTCTCCACACCTGCACTAGGTGCCTGTCTTTGAGGAAACCCGCCTCAGCTGAGCGCTTAATAAAGTATTGTATTAAAATTAATCCAGCTGTGCCGTATGAACAAATATTGTGAAAGAAGAGTCACATACGTAACGTTCCCAATTTGTGTGCAGTGTGGGATTTCGCCGTGGCAGAGGCACAGCACAGCAAAGGTTATGACCTGGCTGGAGGTGACACCTCGGCTGCTGCGGGTCATTTCTCCCCACGCGGACGGCGCGGACAGAGCACATGAACGTGCACAAACGGACGGATACCGAAAAAATCTTGCCAATTCCTGCTGAAGTCTCCCCACCCCACGCAGAAAGCTGTGCTTCCACCCAGCCGTCTGCCCGCAGGGGCAGGACACACATCTCATAGAATCATAGAATCATAGAAAGGTTTAGGTTGGAAAGGACCTTGAAGATCATCGAGTTCCACCCCCCCTGCCATACGCAGGGACACCTCCCACCAGACCAGGTTGCCCAAGGCCACGTCCAGCCTGGCCTTGAACACCTCCAGGGATGGGGCCTCAACAACCTCTCTGGGCAACCTGTGCCAGTGCCTCACCACCCTCAAAGTGAAAAACTGAGAAAAGTTTTCGGAAAAAAGTATCTCCTGGAAACTCTGCTCCCCACGGGGACGTATACCCACCGGTCACCTTAGGGAAGGACAGGACAGCATCCAACCTGGGGAACGTCCCCAGAGACGGTTCACAGAAGTCGGTCAGTTCACAGGAAGACTTCCAGTTGCCGTTTTAATCTCAACCTTTCGTTCTAGCGCATGTTAAACCCCAGTGCCTAATGAATTGTTTGGAGAAAAGATGAGAGAGAAAGATGAGGGAGAAAAAAACTAGTAATAGCACCTATTATTTCTCGGAAGACCCCACGGTGCCTGCAGCGGGGGGGTGGAAGCCCCCAGGCAGGTCTCCAGCATCCCTCGGCCCTCGACCCCCGGGTCCTTCGGCAACGGCAGGCGGGACGAACACCAGCAACCTTCCTTCAGAGGTTTTACATGAAAAATAAGCCCATAAGAAGTCTTTAAAAAACATATGCAACACCCAAAAGAGCAGCATAAAGCCCCATATTTTTAACACTTTTACCCACAAGCACCCTGAGGAGGATGAAATTTTGAATCGTACAGCAGCAAAATGGCCGGAAAAGGGAATTTTGGCAGAATGGCCTTCCAGCCCTGGCTGGTGCTGGGAGAAAGCTGCACAGTTTAATGCGCTGGCCCGGGCAGCGGAGAACATCGCCACGAGCCGTCCCCGGCTCCCAAAGGAAGAGGGGCTGACGCTGGTGGCCCTCCCAGAGCGGCAGTTCCAGCACTGGGCTAACCAGGCTTCACCCTTCGTTCTCGTTCCCCCGGGGCTGAGGGCTCCTCAACGGGCTTCAGCAGAGCCGCTCTTCCAGTCCTGCTCCAATACCACCGAGACAGCAGGGTCAGGGCTGCTGCCCGTCCCAGGACACCCTGCACTACACTTGCAAACCCCATGGCTCTCATTTCACAGGGTTTTACCATCCCAGCTGCTGTTGTCTCCTCTGTGATGATGTCCCCAGCTTCCCCCGTTGTCCAAAACCTCATTTTCCCTGGCAGAGGAGGTGGTAGAGGCTGCCTGGAGCAGGGCAATGGCGAGGGGCTGCTGGTGCCCACAGCAGGAGACCCAGTCTCACCCCCAGCCTGGTGTGCAGCCCAGGGGGAAGCAGGACCAGAAGACGTTATGGGAAAAGCTTAATCCCCTCGCATTAGGGTCCCTTCTCCATCCGCAGACATCTGTATTGGTGGGATGGTGATGAGCTTTTGGTGTAACCTCAGCCCCTCTGGAGCTGACGCAGGCAGTCTTACTTCCACAGATGGCACCAGGATAGGCAGAGAGGTTAAAATGTGAATCTTGGCCATACAGGACAAAACTTTTGCAGGCAATTGGCAACTTATGCTCCATCCCTGTTTTCAAGCTTTTCTCCATGATGGCCAACAACACATGCTTTCGTTATCAGAAATGTTGTGAGAACATTTGAACATTTGCTGTGTTTCTCTATTCACGAGGCTGTAATCTCCAAGGACGCCTGCCAGGCTGTGGACCCGTAGGTGCCACTCCAGGTGGCTGTCCTTCTCCCACCACAGCCACAAATAAAACAAAAAAGCAAGCTTTCAAAAAATTCAGCATGAATGTTCACATTTGGGTTCTGCTAAGAAGCAAAGAGGACGTGAAAGATTAACAAACATTTTAAGTCAAAGCCTTCTAAATTATGCCACGGAGCCACCTCACTTGGTCCGGCTCTCCCCTCCCACTGTGGGTGGACAGGGAGAGGGGAAAGACTCCCCTGGCTTGGGTCTCACAGTCCACGTTTCTGTGTTGTCACTCCTCGTAGAATCACAGAATGGTTTGGGTTGGAGGGGATCTTCAAGACCATCTCATTCCAACCCCCCTGCCCTGGGCAGGGCCACCTCCCACCAGCCCAGGTTGCTCCAAGCCCCGTCCAACCTGGCCTTGAACACCTCCAGGGATGGGGCAGCCACAGCTTCTCGGGGCAACCTGTGCCAGGGGCTCACCGCCTGCACAATGAAATATTTCTTCCTCATATCTCATCTAAATGTCCCCTCTTCCCGTTTGAAGCCATTCCCCCTCGTCCTATCACTCCATGCCCTTGTAAAAAGTCCCCCCCCAGCTCTCCTGTAGGCCCCCTTCAGGTACACCTTTATGATTTCTTGTCTGAACACAGGGAATTATGAAGGTGGAAACACCACTGCACAGTGACCCACGTAAGCTGCCACAAGACGACGAAGCAACAACTGGATGAATTAAATATGAACCAAAAGAATGACCTTTCAACTAGCCAAATGAGGACGTGCTGAGCCAAGCGCCGTCCACTGGAATGCTTTACCGTTTCCTTCTAGTGTACAAACTGCACCGAATCCTTCATTTAAAATGTCCCGTAAGGTGTTGGCGATCCACTGAGGTGTCTCAGCTCCATCACCGCATGGATGCTGCAGGCGCCGCAGGCAGGTAAGCAGGCTGAGCGCTGCGTGGGAACTCGTTAATCCTTGATCCTGGCTGCTGTAAATCCTCAGGCTGCTATTTAGCAGTGACCAAACAGCACCTCTCTGCTATATTTTTCCAGCTGGCAAGCCAGCACAGCGAACCGACACCAGCTCAAGACGAGTCCCACCTTCTGCTCGAGGCGGTCGGCGGGAACCCCGGCTTTGGTCGTTACGGTATGCTGTTCCGTACGACGATGGGATACAGCCTAATGGCACAGTTTGCCTGAAAAATCAAAACCTGCTTTCAATAGCTTATGTCGTATTTGGAAGGCAAACGTGAGTTCTTCTAGAGACTTCTGCCCATTTCAGCAATACTTGAAAAAATAAAATGGGGTGTAAACGAACATAAACAGAAGGTTAGCTCATTTGCATAGAGTGTGAATCATAGCACTTTTTTTTTCTGCTGATTGCTGGTTTCCTTCTCTTCTCAGATACACATCATCAGTGCCAATTACCGCTCCCATTCCATCACTTTCTCCCAGAGCTGCTCCTCCATCCTCACAAACAAGACGGCGGAAGGATGGAGCGGGACGCGTTCTTCTGACGCCAAATGAACAGTCTTGCAACCCTGCGGAGCTTCGGAAAGAGAGGTGGAGAACGGCGGCGCCAGGCAGAGCTCTCCCCGAGTCCTCGCCCTGCTCTGCCCCGCGCCGTTCGCACCCCTCGCCCCGGGGAGGGAACGGGACCGCCGTGGCCATACCTACACCCCGCACCCACCGGGAAAGCGCATTTTCCGGGAGGGAATGGAGACACGGGCGGCTCAGCCACCAACCACCGCTGCGCTGTGTTGAAGATCCGGGCAAAACCCAACATCGATGCGGACACCCCCTCAGCAAAGCCGCCACCATTTTTCACGCCGAAAGTAACGAAAATACAAGCAGCTTTGCTTAAGCCTATGTTAAGCGCCGATTTCTTTCCGGCGCGCTGCTCTCCGGTCGTTCACCAGGCTGCAACACCGCTGCTGCTCATCTCCCGCGCGCCGCGTGGCGCAAACGGAACGAGGGTTTCCGAAGCATTAAAGAGCGGCTCCGTCAACTGCAATCCAAACCCCCACGAGCCGCTGGAATAAATTACCCTCCACGGCGCGTTTTAAAAAGGTGAGGTGCGAAACGGTTTAAAGCACCACGAGCCTTTAAAAAGCTAATCAAAACCTTAACGTAGCAAGGAGGCCGTCCAAATAATTAATATTTTACACTTCTTCCAAATGAACCGTAAATAACACGTATCATGAGGGATCACACCAGCACAACGGAAATATTTGCAAAACCCACAGTGCACCATTAAAAGCATAACCAGCCAAGAAGTCACTTCTTTTATTCTTTATTCTTTTTTCTTTTTCCTTTTTCTTTTTGTTTTTCCCCAATAGAAGGCTGAAATTCCACCCTTAGCTCTGTGTCCTTAATTATTGCAGCATGAAGTATGTGGTATGTGAGATCGCCCGCTGTTTGGAGACTACCGAAATCTCTAGCCAAAACAAAACGAGTTAATCTTAACTCTCCGTTTCCTGGCTTTTGTTGTTCTAGAGTAATCCGATGAAGTTGTTTTAGAAAGCTTTTTGTGTATATTTTTCTTCTTTTTTTCAATTTTGATTTTTAAAACCATTCTAAACCAACATTCCTGGTGGATAAGCTCTAACGTGCTCTGTTTAGCCCTGAAATACAGTTTTCTTGTGTGCATAAGTAACTTTTCTGCCCCCCGAAACATGTCAGTGAAACTTCTGTTGCTGTGCCATGCTCTCTGCTCTTCTAAATGCTCTCTCATCTACTCTCAATTTGCTCATTTGTGCTGCGTGTACCAGTGCAGACCCCGCTCCTTCCAGCCGTTATCCACGTACTCAGAGCTCGCACCACCACCGATGCGCAAAGCAGACGCGGCCCATACACACCGCTCGGAAACCGACCTGCAAATCATCGGAGCGCGTTGTGGTACAGGACGCGTGCACCCGTGGTACACACAAACGGTGCAGACAGACGTCTGCCGTGGCATTTCACAGGGAGGGGAGGGAACGGCGGGGGAGAAACGCGGAGACTTTTCCTGGAGTTAGGAGCAGGGCAGGCGGCAGCGGCGCAGGGCAGGGGACCGGCCGGGGGTCGGGGATGCTCGACCTGCATCCCTCCCGCCGGCGGCGAGCAGTGCTCTGCAGCACACCCGTACGCCCGTCCCAGGGCTGTCCCAGCTCACGGCCGCCTGCCCGGGCACCCGCCGAGCCGCGGTACCGCCGCCTCTCCTCGGCAAAACCGACGTGCCTCCGGCCCCTGCCCTGCGCCCGTCCCCCCGCAGCCCTCCCGTGCCTCCCAGTGCCCCGCAGCCCCCGCGCCGGGACTGGGGAGACGTCCCAGCCCACCGCACCGTCAGGGATGGAAGCAGCCCTTTGCTCTGGGACAGGGCAGTTTTAGCTGTAGGCACAATTTTAACTGCGGAGCTGCAGGTGTCCCAGGGTAAGGGACTGCAACTGCAGCAGGTTTGCAGCTGTAGACGTGGGTTTCCCAGGTTAATAACAAGTAATAACACAGTATTGGCATAATATTACGCTCTGGGAGACAGTCAGGGTGCTTAGGAATTTATTCCTGTATGCTTATGCTGCTGGGTAATTAATTTTTTTTTCTAGCATATACAGAAGATTTGCTTATTTCTAATTTTTAACAGTTTTGAACTGCAGGTTAGACGACGAGGCCTCACCTTCACGCATAACCAAAACAATATTTTAAATGTTTTAAATAACAATAACTTGTTGTTCTTGTATTTAGAGTGCAAAAACTGTGGGCTGTGGTCCATGACCCATCAGGACAGCGCTGGCTCGATAATCCCTCAGCCCAGAGCTGCGAATACAACAGCCCTCAGCCATCCCCAGCGGCAAGCCATAAAAATTCTCCCATACCTCAAACCAAGCCGTAATAATGCGACACGATACTGGACCGGCCGCTGGGAAAACGGCCTTTGTCTGCCAGCTCTGCCATGGATATTTGGGCAACTTTCCCCTGGAAGCCCTTCGCCTCCAGCGCCCAAGTCCGTCCCCGCGGGCAATGCAGACCCAAGCGCTGTTGACTTTTCGTCTGGCAATCGGGCGGATTGAAACAACAGCGGCAAACTGTGTGGATTTCTCCCATACGTGGGATCTGAGCGCTGAAGTCTAACCGTGACCGCTTAATTGGCAATAACGTTAACTGTTTCACAGCTCGACTTTGTCCCGGAACCAGCGCGCGTCTGTTGGGGCTGCACACACCTGAGTAAGTCGTGACGGTCCTTTTATTTGAGAAGGCACAAATATGTGCCCGTGGATTTTAGTATCGGTTATAGGGAAAACAAAGATGAAAGGTCGTAAGTTGGGGTATTTGCTACTCGTCCCTGCACAGCGACTGGAGAATTCGGGATCCAAGACGTGTGGGACGCGGTGGGTTTGCGCACACGGGGGTTTTCGGGGCTGAGGAGGTTCCTCCTCTCGGGCTCGGAGCAAACGAGCAGAGGCGCCGTGCTCTCTCTCGTACAGGGAGACACGACGTTCCCGATGACCTGCCTATATTCAGAGGTGTCTCATTCGTCAGCTCATTGCAATGTTCAACTCCACCTCTGTTACCTGACGTGGTACTTGAATTTATTTAAAACACCAAGAAATTAATGCCGTAACTTTCAACCTACTCACTGGAACATCATTAACGGGTCTATAATTTGTTATCAAAGTAACGTGTAATCTAGAGGCCAAAACTAGAAGAAAGCTTTGGTCCAACACTCAGATGTTTTCACACTCAAACTACGGCTCAGCCTACAAATAGTCACGCAGGAATTTCACTGCAGCCCGGACGGCGCAACTCCGCTGAGGAGCATCCACAAAGGGGTGTGGAACCTACTGCAGATTTCCAAGGAACGGCTATTTTGGCTTCACTCAGCTGTGGTTGTGCGCCAGATCCCCCAAAAAAGAGGACTTTATGGTTGAAAGGTTCATAATCATATTTATATTATTTCCTGTATTTGCAAACAATGGCCATCTTCTTCATTAAACCTACATTTATATTCATTATTATCATCACCATGTGCTGAATGCTCTCTACTGCTAGGAAGGAAGACTACTTCTAGAAGGAAGACTTCATTTTGCCGAAAAGGATTTAGTTGTTAAAAACACTAATAAATAGCTGGCAGTTTGGGGAGTCTGAGCATCCAGATGATTGAATTTTCTAGTGAAAGACCGCTGTCCTTATTACAAATATTGACAAGTTTTGCTGAATCACTCTTGCGCTTCACTTCAGCCCTCTCATGAAAGAATTTCACTGCAATTAATCTTACAAAGCCTAAGCCAAAAAAAAAGACATTTCCTACGGCAGTGAAACTGGTACGATGTCAATAGAAACCATGTGGAACTATTGCAAGCAACCAGACGGTGGTGGGCTGGCAAGAATCTGACTCTGTTGTCTCTGTAACTGCATCTGGGTTGGCATTCCCTGGAAGAGGTCCAGAGGTTTTCCCACAAACCTTGATGCCGACCCAGAGACTGCTATGCTTTGGTGCACTGATCTTATGGAGCTCCTTAGTAGTTCGGAGGGGGTCACACTGTGGGACGAGTGGTGACGGCTGTGCAAAGAGCACCCCGGCTGTGGGAAGAGGCTCCTTTCATCACCAATGGCTGTCCCAGGAGACCCAGGTGCAGAGTCAGCACAGTCCCATCCCAGCACGGAGGAGGAACCAGTTTTGTCTTCTTCTTGTGAGCTGCTCCCAGAGTTCCCAGAGTGTCTCCTACGTGCCCTGTGGTCTCAACTCTGTGTGAAGACCCTAGGAAAACCCCAAGGATGGCATTCCAAGGGAATGGTCACGCTTTGGCTACAGGCAGCCACCTGCCAGAATATCTCATACAACCTCTGAAACTGGTTGCACCAGATGGACCTCGCACAAGTGACCAGCTGAACCCATAACCAGTGTACACAGCTCTGTGCCGACTGCATGCTTCTGGGGAGCAATACCAAATTTTGGGGTGTTCTTTTCTGCTAACGTAGTCCCCGTTGATGCAATTGTCAGCGATTAGCTAGATGCACGCTGGCCAGAGCATCAGAAAAGGCTTTGGCTCATAAGCCACCCTGGTTCAGAACTCTCTACCAGCAANGGCTTTGGCTCATAAGCCACCCTGGTTCAGCGAGTGCATCGCACCCGGAGTCAGCACTCTCTACCAGCAGTGTAGGACTTCCACATCTTCTTGCCTCTACCATGTCTGTGCCACGACTCTCTCACACAAGCATAGCTCCCCAAAGCACGTGTACCCATCCAAAGTCTGTGTGTCTGCTCATGCCAATCTGTCTTCTTGGGTGTGTTACGCTCCCACAGGCACTCAGGTCCGTTCTGTCATACACAAAGATCCAGAGCAAAAGCTCTGATGTTGGACTGCAAACACACGCAGCCTGGAAGCTCATGTTTTGTGATATGGAGTAACGACACAAGGAAGAGAAAGTGAAGTGGCATCACGGGAGAAATGACGAATGCTCCATCTCATTTTTTTGACACTGCTTTCATGTCCAGTGTTGTAGCTATTGTTCTTACCTGCTTCTTTCTGTGGATGAGATTTGTCCCTCACCTCAACCCCACCCAAACGAGGGCTTTTAGCAAAAGGTCTGAGTGCATTTTTCTGTCCAGCCTCCAGCGGTAAATCCCACCCCTTCTGCCCGTGATTGCACTAGCGACCGTTCACCCGCACAGTCACCCAGCGCAGCGCCCCGACCCAGGGGAGAACCAGCACTTTTGGAAAGGCGGTTTTTCCGCAGGGCTGGTGACCTGTCGGGGATGACCGGGCAGTCACACCGTCACGCAGGCACAAGCAATGTGCCGGTCGAGGGAGGGGAGGGTCAGCGCCGCTGCCACTAAACCAACCACGAGAACGTGAGCTTGTGTTTGCCCCGGAGGAAGCAGATGTGAGTGGCTGGAGAACAGCTGGTGACTGGTAATTCATGTTTCCACCACATTTTTCTGGTAAAACTTAATTAGGTGTATGTGTGTATCTGCTCTTGTCATTAATACTATGAGGTTGCGCTTGGCAGCTTCGCATGCTTCAGTTAGTGTTTAATCAGCAAGAGGTGGCTCTTCTCCGGCAATGTGGACATCACCGAACTGTCTCAGAGCAGTCCAGGCCAGGACATCCCGGTGGGCTCCTGCCTTTCCAGGAGCAGTGGAATGGTATCCAGAAAGGAAACGCTACTACAGGGAGACCATGTGGTGCTCAGAGCAAGATAATGCTACCCAGAGACAAAAAACAACTTGCACCAAAAAAACCCCAAACTTTAAAAAAAAAGGCAGTTTCTGGCGATTGAAGCCCTGCCTGCTCTGAAGAATGAGCTGGAAGGAGATTTGTATCTCCCCATCGCATGGGCGGGATGGTTGAGCGGCCCATAAACGGGCTGGAGAGTCCATGCGTCCCACTCAGAAGAGCTTCACATCGAGAAATTGCGTCCCCAGTGCCGGGGGGCGGCACCGAGAGCCGCAGGAGGGACCCCAGGGCTTGTGTCCCCTGCGTGCCAGCTGTCCTCGAAAGGTGGGGACATCAATTCTATCTTGTCGGTGAAGTCTCTGGTCCAGAGAAAGCGCTACAGGGCCCTTCTGGCCAACACCAAGGAGCTAATTAGATTTGCCTCTAACTTAATGAAATACTGAGCAAAGTCATTAAGGGTTTGGATGACAATAAGTGACTTAGAAAGATGCTAATGAGATGCCACAGGGACCTAGTATGCAACCAAAGCTGCAAGATTTATTCCACGGGTGTCCTGGAAATAGAAAGCAGATATATATATGGGCATATATATATGGTAGCTCTTAAATGGGAGCCTGCAAGCTTGACGTTTCTATACAAGGGCCTTCCAAAGAAGTGGCCCAGCATATTTCTGGGGACTATGTCAGTCTGGTGGAGAGTTTGCCTGGGACGCTAAAGAAGGGCTAGCAGATAGCATGACTCAGTGGCAGCCGCTTATTAATTTTCCTACTCTGTTCGTTTTGGCAACTCCCCAAGAAGCTGTTTTTTCGGTTCCTGCAGCGCTGCAGCAATGACGTCCAGCGGTGCGAGCTGCAGAGCGGCCTAAAAGGGATGTCTGATACCTTAACAGAAAAGGGTTCACGCGTTTTCCTTTCTTGGAATTATCCGCAAAATAAAACCGCAGGCCGCTTGTGAAGGCAGGGTCCTTCCCCGGGAAAGAGCCCCCCTGCCCCAGCGCGCACCACCCGGGCAACACGCGGCACTCGGGAATAATACTATTGCCAGAAAGTCCCCTTCTGAACCCCGGCCGTTTCTGTGTGACCACCTCACACTGTCTGGAGAACTAATTACTAATTAATCCCAATGTGGGCTTCACAGTCAATGGCTTTCCAGCAGTGAGACTACTGCCAGACATGACAAATCATACGTGAAAAGGTTTTCGGGATTAAGGATAAATTAATTACTGTAAGGCACAACAATACAGTTAATCCCAATTTCTCGTTCCCCCGTTCAGCTTCACAGAAAGGCAGACATTTTAGAGTAATTGTATTTTTGCATTTACAGAATAACTTCCATTACAGTAATTCAAGACACTGCAAAGGCAGGTAAATCAGCGTTAGGTGCCAAGAAATTATGTTCCTCGCAAACCACTGCCCGGAGCAGGAACAGAGCCCCACTCTTTTTGCCATTATGTACTCGTATAATTGTAGCATCGACCAGCTCCTAATCATCAGCCAGTTTTTCTTCACCCTAGGCATCACTGAGACCCTAGTCCCAAGTTTGCCAATTTGATTTTGTTTGCTTTTGCCGTGAAACTAAGTTGGCTTTGCCTCTGCTTCAGTCTGAGCCAGAAGGCATTTTTTTCGGTGGGTCAGGGGTGTGAGAAGAAAGGATCAGAGTGAAGAGAACTGATTTTATTTTCTTTTGCCTCCGCAGCCAACAGCAGTTGACTTTCCCGACAGTTTAAGTGGAATCAGAATTTCGGCCCAAGAGCAAATGACAGTGGTATTGGTATATGGCACTTTTTCCTTTCCTGTCCTGTTTTTGAGTGTGGCCATTTATTTATTTATTTACGCAGTACACTGTGATCAACTGGATCACATGAAGTACCTCGTTTTTCCACCAAAACTCATGTCTTCATTTCGAATGCATGACAGAAATTTAAAGACTGGAAACTAATGTGGAAGGCAAACATTCCAAGTCGTACTTAACTGTTCTCGATGAATGAATAAGCTTTACAGAGCAAATGTAAACCAAAACCAACTGAACATAAATAAGCTGGTTTCAGCAGTTCCAGCCTATGTCTAAATTTAAACTTCCCTTCAACAAAGCAGAAAAAAACTCCAAGCTTACTATTAAAAGATTAAAAAAAAAAAAGGGAAAAGAAAAGCTAGTTTAAAATACAAGAAAGAACACCCCCCCCTCCCCCCGCATTTTAAACGGTGCAATGTAAAATAGGAAGGGGTGATGAGCTACCAATTACCTGATAGTATAAACAATAGCAAAGTGGGATGCACAATTCTAATTGTCGAAATTACAGTAACTGCGGTATTTTGACAGAGCTGAAGGCGTCTGAATGGTGACTGTGACTATTTCTAGCAAACAGGGTAAACAAATCCTATTACTACAGCGGTTAACAGCACTATTTTGAACAGAAACGCAGTGCTGCATGTCCCTGATTCAAGAGCTGTATCTAAACATCTGGGGCAATTTTATTTTTAACAATGGTGCAGGGAAAGAGAAGAAAAAGCCCAAATGTCTTACTACATACTAAGTTACGTATAAATTACAGGTTGCAACTCTCAAAGAAATTATAGTCAGGAAGAACATGTCTCTAATTGGTTTAATGATTCTCCAGCATAACACGAGCATACAAGACATGTATTATATTGCAAAGAGGCTGTATTTCTATTTATAGAATAAAATTACAATAAGGACTAAAACTACAATAAGTACTCAACCATACATTTTAACAAGGAGCAAGTTAGCAGCTGAACTCTTCCACAAGAAAGCACATCACGGCTGGTATGTTTCAAACTATGCAAAAGTAGCGCAGAGCAAAAAATCCTTCATATTAATAATTTTTTATATTTTATTCAAGCAATGAAACAAAGGATACTTGATGTGAAGTATGATAAAAAGTGATATTAAAAAAGTTCAAGAAATCTGGAAGCTTTTACTAGTTCTGTAAGCTCAAAATACAGAGAAAAATTTGGAAATCGGGTGTCCTTCTCACAAGGAAAATAGTTTTACTTCTTACAGTTCACTATCACAGTACTATTTTCCCCATTTTGGGAAAATTACGCAATTATAGTGTCTTTTCATCTCTAAAGCCAAGAGCAAGAAGAGAAAGCAAAAGTCATGTTTATTTTCTTCTAATAACATTTGCCTTGTACTTGGCTATTTACAGAAAGTATAATCACAAAGAGTTCATTCATGAGAGAAACCAAGCATATTACAGATTATTACTCATATTTTTGAAGCGAGTGGAAACCAAAGTTTAGGTCTGGTCCTCTCTGCCGCTTTTCATGAAATAACAAGCCTGCTTCTGATTTAATTCCACGCCTATTTTTTAAGTCTGGAAACACTAGACAGGGCCCAGAGACAGTGGGAAGATGATCAGAGCTGTTCGCAGGACAGAGGAGGTGAAGAGGCTCTTCTCCGCTCTTCTCCGCTCGGTGGGAACATGCGTAGCGGGGAGGGTGGCCCATGCCTCCGCGCTCACTCGTAGCCACGCCACTGTGTTCGTGGGCAAGCCGACCCGATAAACTCAGAAATCAAGAAAACACAGAGCCGGTAGTTGCAGCATTCTCACTGCTCAGCCTGGAGCAGTGCTATCCCTTCCATCTAATATTAAGCAATAATTTAGATAAAAATCACTAGATAATTTCAGAGCACAGGCCAGTTTGTATTCAGCAATTTCTATTGTTCACTTTTCCTCCCTGTGCAAGCGCTGGCACCGCTGCACAGACACACGGCCAGCAGACACCGCACTGGGCTGGCGCTGGCTCAACGCCGGCTGCTGGACAGCCGAGCCAGCTATCCTACAGAAAGAAAACACGATTTTCCTACACAGTTTCCAGATTTGATTTCCCTCGAATCATCACAGTGACTTTATGTTTAGTTTTAGTGCATTTCACCAGGGAGACAATGTGGTTTTGGTCCACTGCGAGGCTTCCTGGCATCAGACATAGTATTACACACAGCCACAGGCTACGGATGAATTCGGCTGAACTGGTGCACACCTCTAGGACTGGCATACACCAGTTTAACTTACATTTATTTCGTCAGCAATTAAGGTCCTAAATGAGACGAATTTTCATTACAAATGCACAAGGTTTCTAAACCACAAAGTGTGGCGTACAAGCTCATCTTCCCGTTGCAGCTCTACAGAGCAAGAGCCACCTTCTAGACGGCCATCTGCTCTGAAGTGATGTTCCAGTCCCCCTCGAACAGCACTGTGCACAGAGAGCAGGGAAGGACACAGAGGACTGACCTCCTTCTCTTTGAGAAACGGGGGGAAATGACACCAGCCCAGGCAGGACTGTTTTAAAAACTGAATTCTGGGCAAAATTCGTGCTTTCCAGGAAGGAACAAAGGGACAAAAGACGGCACTTTACAACCCGCGGTTAATGAGCCAGGAAGAATTCAGGCATGGGAGACGCACCTGGTAACAGCTTCGGTTTCAGGCACCGACCTGCTGATGCTGCTGTCCTGGCCATGAAGAGCCCCTCGTGCCATGGGCAGGTCCCTCCTGCAATGTCTGCTTAATTCAGGACCAGGAGTTGAAGCAGGGAGACCCATGTGGGTTCTGCGTGGGGACAAGACACTCGGACAACAGCGTGAAGAGCAACCAGCTCCTGTGATGGTGGCCGAAGCATCCACCGTGGCTTTGGACCATGTCTTTGACCATGAAGAAAAAAACACGGCTATTTTAATGAATAAAAACACCTTAACTCTCTGTACTCCAGCCAGGGGAACACATTCCAAGCCTTCATGACTGACCAAGAAAACGAATGAGGCTCGGAGGGAAACAGCATGCTAACATTAAGAACACCACATTACCTAAACTAAATTCTCATGGCAGAGAGCAACTACTTGGTAACACTTCTGCTTTTCTGCTTTAGACATACATGATTTTAGTTTACCTTTCATCCTGCAAACACTCATGTGCGTACTGAGCTATCAGCAGAAACGGTCTTTTGGGATCATGGCCTAAAATACACAAACTTATCTAAAACAGAGCACCACCACCACCAAAAAATCTTACAGATCTTTCTGTGAACCACTTTCTCATTCTATTCACCTCTTTCAAACATTAATATTAACATAAAGTCAAACCATAGTTTCTTCCTGTCTCAGCTATATACAGGATCGATTATCCCAGTGTAATCCCTTCTATCTAATAATAAGCAATAATTTAGTTTAAAAAAATGCTAGAGAATTTAAGAGAAGCATACACATTCATCCTTTTGCATCTGAAGCTGCTCCTTAATACAAGCACAGTATTTGCTTCAGAAATGTCAGATTGTCATGACATGATTACAGTTGTGTATAATTGATTACAGAAGTGGATAATGTTCTTCAGCCAAATGAATTACTGTTGGTTCTCCCACTTCTTCATCCAAATCTCGGTTACCTTAGCAACTTCACATTATCCAGGGGAATTTAAAACACATCACAGCCATGCAACTTCTGCTAAACCAAAGGTGGCATGCCGTGCTGTATGCGGTGGGTGCTTCCCAGCAGTTACCACGCCTGCATGGCACGCCGCCGGTACGCAGACAGTGTACATCCAACTAATTCTCTGCCTACAGTAATTTATTATTATTTTTTTTTAAGCAGCATAAAGAAAGAACTGTATTTAATGGCAGGAAACATCACAGGAGTGAAGAATAACTGCAGCATACATTATGCAGGTGTATTTCTGTTTCACAATTCTGCTGAATTTCAGGGGAAAAACTAACAGTGATGACTAGTAGATTTAAGTTATCACAAAACATTTTTCTGTTCTCGTATGTTTTCAACAGCCTCTTGAAAACAGAAATCTTGCCTACACTTTGATATATATGCCACAGAAATAAATACCATATATATGTGTGTATATATATACACAAACACACACAAGCACAAGTACAGCTTTAGGACTGATGGAAAACAGCCATTAGCTTAAAACTGCATAAAGGTTAAATAAAATAATTCTACTTTCCAAATGTCTCTTGATCTTTCCTGTGCCTCATACGGACCAGTAATACGCCTAAATAATCCGTTTGGACAATCTGAAAATTATACACCTCTCAGTCTCACACAGCCAGTAACTACTAGTAAAAATAAATCTACAAACCAGAAATTGTGCAAACTCAGCCTTGGCACTACCCAGATGCGGAAGGCAGCTGTACAAAGGACCAGGACTGCACAGGAATTATGCATCTGGACCCTATATGATACCTGCTGTGGGGTTCATGAGAAGGGATGGGAACGTTTCACTTTTGCTACAGTGATGAATGATCCCATGTAGAACAAGGACCAGGGATTACAGTGATAGCTATAAAAACAGGGGCTGCAAAATACGTAATTCGGCATACCTTGTATGATAGTATTTCACTAACTTACACTGACATTTTATGAATGCAGCACAAGAACCACGTAAGTGGTTAAGCAGATTAAAAAGTCAATACTGCGCTGAATTTTAAAGCAACATTTTGACATTCTAATAATTACTTTACCATTGAAAGCTACAGAAAACTAAGTACAACCATTTCTTAGGCACACTTAAAGATTATGTTTCCACTATCTGTGGATGTATATTTTTAACCTGTATAATGAGGAAATGGAGGTTTTTCTTGGCAGACCACAAAATATGTCCACATCATTCACCACTCCTCCAGCAGCATGAATTATCACTGCAGCCTCCGTTGCTCCATAAACTACAAAGAGCTCACAGTGCATCAAAGAAGGAACAAATAATGCAACCGGCTGCTTTGCAGCGGTAAATCGCGGTTTCTCCTCAAACGCTGGCTACTTTATTTTTTTTTAAGTACATTCATTAGAAGAAGTGCTAGCCATAAGAACTTGAGGGGTCCTGTTCACCCAAGCTGGCCACGTGTTTCAGTGGGTTCGATTCTGCACCACAACAAGAGCGTGCAGGACTGAAGCCATCTGACCTTTGGTTATAGTATCATCAATTACCAAGCATAAAAAAAGAAAACCCCCAAAACCCCACAAGCTGGGTCAGGGCAACCACCTGTGAGATCTGATCCTACTGAACAGGAGCGTGTGCACGTCCTGCTGTTGGCATCAGCGAGAGGAAGACCACGTCAAAAACTTGTAGCTGTGAAAGTCCTCTGCAATTAGTTGCCTTCATCAGGCACCTACCGGCCTGCCCCATGTCCCTCGTGCTCCGCTCTCCTGCGACAGTGATACTTCAGGGGTGCTGAGCCGCCGACTGCTTGCCAGCGCAGGGCTGCGGAGGAAGAGGAACCCTTGCCAGAAACAAAGGGTTTCCAAAGCATGGCCATCTCCTTCCTCCCTGCCCGAACACAGAGCACAGCAATGCTGACTTTTGGCAATGGCATCACAGGAATGATACCCTGATTCCTACCACACGTCAACTAAACCACGTACCGTAGTAGCATGCAAGCGAACACTCCATATGCCTTCAAATCATTGCTAACACTTGCTTGGTAATTTTGCGTGTGCATATAAATGCACTACAGTGCTGAAAAACTGCGAAGCATTTTTGCTCATTTCAGTATGGAATGAAATACAGGAAAAGCAGCAGGAGGAATGAAAATAGTCTGCTTTTATCTGCCATTCCCCTTTGGTGGTTGTATTTTCTACGAGCATAATTGTCCACCTCTGAATCACATCTGTTTTTTCCATATGCACCCCCTGCCTCCTCTTGGCACATACGCTCCCCTGTCACACCTCAACAGGCAAGGGATGAGTGACGCCGTTGCCCAGCTACCAAGCTTCTTATTTTACAGCTCTTTTCTCCGGGAAGCTCTTCTAGGGCAAAGTAGACTACGGAAGAGGAAATAGTATACACAACTAGCAGTGCAGTCAGCTCCTTTCTATCATACCCTCTCCTTTTCCACTTCAATTAAAAACAAAACACCCCCCAAACCTTATATAGAGATCCTAGCCTCTGCTTATAGAAAGCAACTATCAGAAAGAAACAATAGTTTAAGCTTTTTAAGATGAAATTAGATTTCTCACCTTGACACTTGCAGAATGCTGTTTGAAAAAAATCTCTGATTATCAGAAGATCTAGAAACTGCACAAATGTTAAAGCTCATCCAAGCATGGAATTTGCACTTTAAACAAGTGAGGGAAAAGAAAAAAAAAAAAGCCTTCTTCCATATCTACCTGTGCCAGTGGAAGAAATTATTTCACTTATCATTTGCCACTAAAGCAGTTTGTGTCAACATTTCTTAATTCACTTTTGCAAGATAAGCTGAAACAATTTACTGTGAAAGAAACCTCTGTCATTAGCCTAAAGGTGTCCACTTACAAAGCTGCAGCAGTTTAAGTAGCTCAGCATGCAATCACACCTTTAATTAAAAAGGTGCAACTTCATACATTGGCAAGACAACAGGTTCTTCCCTATATAGGCAAGCCCTAAAGACCCAAAAACCTGCAGCACGGAGAACGCAAGGCCACTGACTAGCGTGGGACGCATGCAGGGTTTTCTTCTGGGGGCTGTTTGGGGGAATAGCTCCTGCCGTCTCGCTTTGCAAAACCAAAGAGCGAGCTGCGATACCGTCATCCACCTGGTAAGCTTCCATTATTTTTTTTGCAAACCTCATATTGTATCCTTTCACTTTGATCCTGATAATAACAGGAGCTGGACCAGTTCCTAAATTAACTGAATGACCAGAAATGTTTCATTTCCCACAAAAGATTATTTACACTCTGCATGTTCTCACATATGAAAACTAACAGCAGAAAGAAAATCCGCAAGCGGGTGAAATGAGCATAAATTAGGCTGTGCTTTTGCAATTGCTGAAGGTGTTTACTTTTCCATTATAAACCTTTGGCTTGTTTTACTAAAGCTCCTAGCTGTGCGTCCCACAGACGAGGTTCTCTCTGCTTTTCCTGGGGCTGTCGGTGGGGGAGAGGATCTGCCGCCTTCCATCAGCGGTGATGTGCTTGGGAGCTTACTAAAGGGGAAGCAGATGGAAAAATCTCCAGGTCGGGAGCTGAAGCAGACTGCCCTATTCTCAGTTTTTCATTCACCTGATACTTGAAAATACAGTGAAAATTACTATATACAACACACATCACAAAAAATCAACCAGAAGGAAAGCTAAGAGGTACTCCCTGAGGGCCGAGCAATGGCAGAATATGTTAAGGGAGCAGCTCAGAGGAGGAGGAGGATGAATGCACTGCCTGTCCTAAAGCATGAATTCTCTTCAACACGCTTCAACATTTTTCCTTTGACTTTTTTGTCTTTATTTTTGTACAGACTCGGCATTACCACTTGCTGCATATATGAAGACCTGGTGAAAACTTCAAGACCTACACATCGGGGTGTCTTGAAGAAATCACTGATGTCTGCTCTCCATACCCTATTGGTCCTTCAGATGTTATGTATCTAATAAAGAAGTCATGTTAACGAAGATTCGCATTCCAGAGAACCAGTCTTGCAAAGAAATACATGCAGGCAACCTTGATTGCAACAGAGCACAGCATAGACACACCTATAGGTACATTTATACGACTCACTTAAGCCTTCCCTAAGTAAGAAATGGCACAATATGGATAGAATTTTGCATTATATGGTCAAGAGATTGTTACCATTAGCTTTATTATTATACATTTTTTTTGCTTAGTTTGGCTGGGAAATAATCATCACAAAAAAGTGAAGTTAAACAGGTATATATTGAGAAATGATCTGTAGAAAGGGGGTTGTATGAGGGTGTGTATATATGTATGTACATATATATGTATACATACATGAGGGTGTACAGAGATACACACATATGTCTGTGTGTATCAGAAAGATATTTGGGTCTAGGGCAGTATAGAAGAAAAAGCAACTACTAGTGGAGAAAAAGAACAAAACTGGTGGAGACAGAAACTGAAACAGTGAATTATAATCTGAGCATGGCAGCCACGAGACCAGAGCAGGGCAGATACGGGCATGGTCTTGGAGGTAAGGACAAGATTTGAATTTGTGACATGAAAAGCATCCTTTGGAAGACAATAGCTGACACATTTTAAATAGCATGCTTTTAAACCCTAACCCTGTAAAGCCCGGACAAGTCTTTTTTTGTACCAGCTGACTGAGATGAATGGTAGAACAGGAGTGAGACTGGGTATGGGGAAAATGAAAGTAAAACTATTTTAAGCTGTCTATGAAATATTTTCCATGGATGTAGCTAACTTAAACGGCAACCTGCAGTCAGCAGAACTATCGGCCTGTAATTTTGGTCAGCGTTAAACCGATCGCTCTGTCACGTCGGCTCCTCCCGCGGAGCGCAGGGGAGCCCTGGGGTGCTGCTGGCTTTCCTCTTTTCAGGAAACCGCGGGGCGAGGAGAGACCCCGGGGGACTTTGTCAGACGGACCAAACCCGGAGGACGATGACGGCACCGGCACTAACGCTGCAGAGTGACCCGCACATCGGGGGCGAGGACCCGCCGGCCCACAACGCCGCTGCTGCGGTCGGTGCTATCAGGCGGCTCCTTCACCCACCGGAGCGGTTTCCTACAGAAGCACGCCATTATTCCCGATTCACACGAAAAAGCCGCTGTACTTTTTATCTAGGGGGGAAAAAGAAAACCCAAAGCAGCAGTAATGAGCGATAGGGGTGCGGGCGGTGCGGGCGGCAGACCCTGAGGTACCACCGCCCCTCCGGACACGGAGGACGCAGGGCCGCCCGCTCCCGCCGTCCGCACGGTAACGCGTTCCTGTCAGGCACAGCGCGCGGCCCGACCCCGCCTCAGGCCCGGGGTGGGCGGCGGGGGGACACACCGGGTTCTCGGCGGGGGCGGGGGGGG
>VUYV01000751.1:104509-130282 GCA_008711295.1 Anarhynchus alexandrinus | reverse complement strand
CGGGGCCGCCGGCGGGGCGGCCGGTGGTGGCGGCGGCGGCGGCGGCGACAGCAGCAGCGACAGCGGGGCCGGTGGCGGCGGCGGCAGCTGAGGGGGGTATAAGATGGCGGAGCTGCGGGAAGGGGAGCGGTACGGCCTGTCCGGCGGGAGGGAGGAGCCCAGGGTCACGGTGCTGCACGTCAAGCTGACCGAGACCGCTCTGCAGGCGCTGGAGAGCTACCGGAGCCGCCAGGTGAGGGTTGGGGGGGGGGGGGGGGGGCGGGGGGGGGGGGGGGGGGGCGCCCCGCCGTGACTCCGCTGCAGGGGGGACCTCCGTCCCCCGCCGTGCCGGGCAGGGCAGGGTCCCCCCCTCCAACGGGCGGCCGGCGGGGGACGGGGCGGGGGGCGCCCGGTGGCGGCGGCGGCTGTTGCGCGTTCGCCGCGCTGCGTGTGACACTTCGTAAACTTCCAGCCGCGCTTCGGCGCGCGCCTGCCGGCTGGAGTTAATGACTTTGTCATTAGGCGTTATTAGCGCGCGGCGCCGCCAGCCCGGGACGGGCGGCGGAACCCGCCGAGCGCCCGCGACCTGTCCCGCAGCGGCGCCGGTAAATCGTTATCGGCGGTTACGGCCGCCTGCCGCGGTGCCGGCATCCCTGCGGCTCATCCGGAGCCCTTCGCTGGGGGCGAAGGGGGTCCGTCCGGTGCGCTGCCGGTGGACGCGTGTCCCGCGTGGGAGCGGCGCTGTCCCGGACCGCGGCGTTGGGTGCCGGCGCTGTCCCGCCCGGCGGAGGCGCCCGGAGGTTGGGGGGCTCCCGGTGGAAGCGCCGTTGGCGCTGTCGCGGTTTGGAATCGGGCGCTTTGGCGTGTTGGGGCACGTGACAAGTTGGAAATTGTGCTGAGTGTTAATAAAACTGCTCTCTTTGCTGCAGGTAGATACGTCTTGGAAGAGGCTTAATTATTTCTGATTTATGAAACAACCCGGGTAAATTATTTACCTGTCTTTTTTTTTCTAAACCAGGATCGGTTTCCAAGTTAACGTAATTTTGCATGAGAAATGAGTAATGCGTGCCTAATCGTGAGGATACTGCAGACTGGGTGAAGAGCTATTTGTGGTCATTATGATCCAGAAAATAATTGAAATTCTTTTTCCCGTTTCACTGTTTCTTCATCTCCCTAACTGTAAACGAGACTCTGACTCTTCCTGCGGGTCTGCTTTCCATTATCCGGTCCTGCTGGAGTTTGGATGTGCCATTTGAGCAGTGGCAAGGGGAGGAATAACGGAACATAAAAACTTCAAGCTCTGTTATTCCAGCCTCCAGAATTTCTGGGCTTAAAAAGGGTCATCTTTTAAACTCTTCAACCAAATCGCATATTTCTAACTTTTGCACCAGCAGTAAAACCTCCTGTGTTGCTGCTGTTCAGGAAGTGATCCTCACAGTATTGCAGATGCTTTTTGGTGTGTTTTACTAACGTTTGACAAGAATATCAGTATCGGGGGAGGAATGAGGGAGGGAGAAGAGACTATCCCTTTATGTTGCCTCCACTTTAAATAGGTCCCGTTGTGATCTTCCAGCTCACGTGTCTGTCTGGTGCCGGAGGAGGACAGGACTGGTGGTCTGTAGCTGGTGATACCTCCCTTCTCTCTAGCTTAAGGCTCAGATACTCTGCTGGCCCATTTCAGTTCTGGCTGTGTAACTGAAAAATTTGCAGTGACGGCCTAAAACCAGTGTTGCCGAGAACTGGGGAAGGCAGTAAAGGGAGTGCAAGGAGGGCAGCCTACAGCTCTGCTGCTGCCTCTGCTCTGTGCTGGAGATCTTATCTGTGTAACACAGGTAATATCTCAGAAAGGGTGTAGAGCTGAGAAATCGGGATAACCCTCTGGTGACCTACTTACCCCATCACCTGTGGAGCCTAGGCTGCATGTAATCAGGCTCTATATACTTAATTGCTTAAGGTTCAAATTTAAACAGTCTGCATAAAGAATGAAGCACTCAGTCCTTGTCACCTCTGCTAAGGGTTTTCTTTGCTGGCATGACAGTTAAAGAAAACCCAAAAGACTCTTAAATTCTCACATTAAAAACATCTAACTTCAGCTCCACCTTCAAGAAATACAGAACAGAGATTGTTTCTCTTCAGCAGGCCTGATGTCTGCAACTTCATATAGGTGGTGACATATTCTGATTCCCTGCTCACTTCATGTGCTCCATCGTCATGACCCGGGGTAGACTGCGTTCAGATGGTGGAGGACGTTCTTCTTGCCTAGATTTCCTTTGACAATATTGAGCAGCGTGCTTTAAGATCCTTGAGCATCATCTCTGGCAGTATTAATTTAAAGCATGGCTAATTTTTTTTAAATCAAGTTCTGTTTAGCAGGCGGTAATACTTTGGCTTTACTTTGATGAAGGGCCCCGTGTTGCCCTCAGAGGCCAGAGGTGAAGCTGCTCCGCAGGAGAGAATGGCGAGAAGAGCAGGGTGACTTGTCCCGGTGCCGTGTCTGTGTCCCATAGGCAGGCAGGGTGTCCGGGGTCCTGCTCCAAAAGCAAGGCTGAGCAGTCCCTGCCCGCTGCAGGCAGAGCCGCGCCTGCTGGTGGGACCGCACTCTGGGGCTCAGCTGCTCTGCATCTCGCTGCTGGTGGACACAGCTTTGCTGGCCTTGGCGCGTCACCTCCCTCCCTCCCTTGTATTGCCCCCTAGGACTTCTTTGAACTGATTTATTTAGTTGTGGCATTCATTTATTTTGGTTTTTTTTTTTTTTTTTGCAGTGGTTTGGCGCTGGATGGAGAAGCGGGAGTGCTAACGCAGTGGGAGGGCACAGAGAGCACGTGGCCAGGATAAGCGGTGGGAGCAGAACTTCCCTTTCCCAGTGGCACCTAACTGATTAGATTAGCTCGAGTTATACCGTGCAACTCCACCCTCTGTGCAGAAATTTAGCCCAGCAAAGAAACCCAAACAATAATAACTCTTTGCTGGCTTAGCTGTAAAGTTGTCTTACTATGTGATCCTCAGAAGCAGTGTAAAGAGAACAGGTTAGAGAGAAGTGGGGTTGTTTTATCGTGGTGCACACGGAGCCTCTCATCTGGTTTGGCTACAGCATATAATTCCATCCTGGCTGGTGGTGGCCTGACCTAATCTGCTGGCTGCTCTGAAGCAGATCAGAGAATACTGCATTGAGTAGTGTCCGCAGAGCAGCGGGGACAGCGCTGCCTTCAGCTGAGGTGGCTTTTTGCCGGATGAACGTCCATCTACAGTCATGTTTCAGCTCTGCTTCTCCAGGTAAAAGCACCTGGAGGGGTACATTTTATTCTGCGTGCTGTTAAAGCAAAGGTTTTGGCCTGTAAGGTCTGAGCTTTTCAAAGCAAAGGATAATTGTGACTCTTAGGAATCTGTTTTGCATTTAAGTTTTTATTCTTCAGGCGGTCATTGGGATGTTCCAGCTGCAGAGCTGCTGAGTCAGTAAGCACATGAAACGCGATCTTTGCCGGATGTTCCCCCACTCGGAGCAGTTGAAGAGGAGGCATAGGGCTCTGCCAGATTTCGTTTGCCAGGGCTGAGTTTTCCCATGGCGTGTATCTGCCTCAGGTGGCCGGGGCTTGGGCTGGAGGTCAGGAAACTCACTTGTTTGAAAGGTTTGGCCTTTCAGGGAGCTCTGGCAGGGTCCTGCCGGGAATGAGGGTGCGCTTCTGCTCACAGATGGGACGGTTCTCTTAGGTTTTGCTGTTTTGCTTTCGAGGTCAGCTCTAAGGTGGACACCTTTTTAGTCTTTTCAAAACTGCAGCTTGCATGTCCCCACAGCTGTGCTGAATTTAGATTGAGGTGTATGAGGCTGGGCTCTGGCACTCGCAGTGGGGAGATGCTGCCCTAGATGAGCAGCTGGGGAGTTAACGATGTGGGACTTGGCCGGAGGGGGAACTAAAGGTGATGACACAAGAAGACTGGGAAGATAAGACCTAGGAAAAGAGAAAAGCAGACTGGGATTAACTGGGAGTGATGGAGAAGACTGGGAGGAAGAATTATTAGGAGCTCTGGGTGGGTAGCCAAGGACTGAGGTCGGCTGGTTATCGTCCCTCCCGTCTCCCAGGGAAGGGAGTGGGCTGCAGTGAGCAAAAGGATGGCTGGAAGAGGTTGAGGGAAGTGACTGAAGATCATCCTCCGACCAGGAGTGTGCAGGAGATTCTGGTTCCTGCAGGGCACTTCCAGAGCCTACAGTGGAGCTGGGAGAGCCCAAGTTGTCCCATTCTGCCGTCAGCACATACGTGAAAATCTGCCACTCACGTGTTTGCCACCAGTATCCAAAGTGCAGGGCAGCGATGCTCACTTCTGTGCAAAAGAAGGGATGTGCCTATGCAACATCTCTGTGTTTTTCACATCCAAGACGCCAGTCTAAATATACTGATGGGGAGTTGGTGGTGAGTTGGGTTTCTGTGTTCATTTGACTTCTGGAAATCTAAGGTTGCATGTATCTTAATGCATGATGTAACTGATAATGCAGAGTTAACAGATCCAAGCAATACAGGTATTCATTGTAAATGCATTTTCGTCAGTGACTGGTTGATTACAAGCTGTTTTGAACCTGTTTTCTTAAGGCAGCATGGCCTGGGTGATGTTATTCTGTGTTTTTGTATCGTCACTAACTTTTGACTGTGTTGTCAAACAAATCTGTTAGTGGGGGGAAAAAAGTATTAATCCCTATAGTTTTCTTTGGGGTAGCTGGTTGGTAGCTGGGGTTCTTCCAGTAGCATTGGTGCATTACCTTCCTGCAGAATTCCTACCTTGTCTAGCGCACAGGAGTGCCCTGGATAAATCAGAGGTCTGGTATGAGGTGACTAAGATGCGTATCCTGTTTCAGGTGTCAGAAGGTTGGGGCTGGTGAGACACGGGACCACAGGAGGAAACTTAGGGCAGTTACAGACTGTCCTAGTAAACGTGATGGCTTGATCGTAGTGCCTTGCTGTCACCCCGCACAGGTGATCACTAGGGACACAACCGAGCTGAATGTCCAGGGTGACGTTGTGAGATGGCTTGAACTGGTTGAAGGTTTCATGACTCCTGAAAGGGGAAAGTCCTGTTCCGTTTCTCTCCATTGCAGAAAACTACCCATTTAACTATTTTTTTTGGGAATGTCTTCTTCTAGGTTAGCAAGTTGGAATGAGATTATGGAAGAGACCGAAAAGTGCTGGAGGGAACCGGTAGAGAAAGGAGCCGGACCTTCCTCGTTCAGGCACCGTGGGCTGTTGAGCAGATGGTGGCCGTGCCACAAGAATACAACTTTGTTTTCCTGTACAGCTAAGTAGATCTATTTGTCAGCTTCCCTAGGAAGGGCAGTCCCACCTTCTGAGCCAGCACCTCCACCGCTTTCCATCTCCCCAGGCTGCTCCTGTCTGGCCCCAGGGCTGCAACATCAGTGCTGTGGCTCCAGGAGATGGGTCGAGCTGATGAGATGCACCAGGGAGGCCCGTTCCTCTCTGCATCTGCACGCTGCTTCCGCTTACCTGGTGCCGGTGCCGGTGCCGGCAGGCTGGTGTTGGCACCAGGCGGTCAAGTCCTCCCGTTGGCCATGTTCCTCCTGTAAACCGCCGCTGCCGTGCGCTGGTCGTGGGTACAGTGAAGGGAACCAGGAGCTACAGGTGAGGGTATCAAGTGCCAGTGAGTCTCAGTAAAAACCAGAACTTGGACTTTTTCACATTTGACACCCAAAACTGCAAGGTAACGCAGACTGTGATCGTCTGTTACTGCTTGTGGAATGATAGTAATGCCTGCTTGTGGTGAATAGGAGGATAAATGCACTGGTATTTGTGAAGTACTCTTGGTGTAACCATGAGTGCTGTGTCTCTAGGGTTTGTATAGTAACCAAGTTGTGGAGCCGTGTGCTAAGGCTTTTTCAGTGTTTCAGGTTTTCCTGCTTACTGAGTACTGTCCAGATCACGTGAAGACACTGTATATTTAAAGAAAAAAAAAACGCACAGCAAAACTAATCATAATAGATAACACCAAAGGAGGCTAAATTCCTGTTGTACTTCCATATCCGTGTATCAAAGTGGCTCTGCCACCCCACAACGTCGTCGTTTCAATATATTACACATTTGGAGGTCAGAGTTGGTGGTCTGAACTTTAAGCGTAGCCTGGCTGGCTGCTTTGGTTCCTCAGTCCTTGCAGCCATGGGGAAGCGTGATGTGACTGATGCGCTCGCTGGAGTGTGTACGTAGGAGGGATCCTCCGTGGCAGTGGTACTCTGTCTGTAGTAATCTCGTGGACTTTGTCAGTGCAGGTAGTCTTTCCTTCCAAATAGTTTTTCTTCTCCTTGTGAGGAGACCTCTGTAATTCCTCAGGATAAGTTGTGCTGATACACGGCCATGCTCTGAATTGACAGATAACCTTTTTGGGCTCAGTGGGTGGCTGTAAGCCCCGAGGCTGGGAACAGAGGCTGCCGAAAGGAGGAGGAGGGGGTGGAGGAGGAGGGAACGGGTAAAATCCTTGGGGTGGCATTGCCAGAGACCACCGGTGTCTTGTTCTAGCCTCCTCCTACATAATGCATAGCTCTTTAAATATTATCGAAGCATATGAAAAATGTTGCTATACATCACAATCTCTAATGTACTGATATGAAGGCATCTTCTGCGCACTCTGAGTCAACATGCCTGAAAAACAGTAGATAATTAGCTTCATATACAAGGGTGGTGCCTTATAAATATCTGAGCTGTTTGCAGTGTGCCATGTGTGTGCACAGATCTCCAGGCTGGAGAGCAGATGCTGTCCCTGCCCAAAGACTATTAAGCAAAATAGTCAACCTGGAGAAGACGAGCCAGCTAGTTCTTGAGGTTTGGTCCCACAAATCAGAGATTTAAGACCTGAACGTCAGAGCTCCTCTAGCTAATTTTTTTAACCAGTCCTGTGGAAGAGAACTTACTCCTTATCTTAAACAAAAGCTTCGTATGCAAATAAAGAGTAATTACTGAAGTGAAGTCTGCCTGAGCTGTTTGTTGCTTTGTTTTCAGCTGAGCTGACGCCTGATTATTCCTACTGTTTAAAGTGGCGATTCGCATGTTGCTCCAGTGCTGGCAGTTTTTCCAGGATCGCTTCCTGGGATTAACTAGACGGGACTCTGGAGTTTGTGCCGGGGCTGTGGGATCTTAAGGTTTTCAGGTTTGCACTGTTCCAGTAGTTTTGGGCTTAACTGGCCAGACTGGTAAGAGTGGACTGGGAGGAGGGGTGAGCTCCCGTGTTAGGTGAGAGGTGATGCCGGTCAGATGGGCACTGGAGGAATGATGTGCAGAAATGGGTCTGGCTTAGTGGTGGCTCTTCAGGGTGGAAGCAAGTCCACCTCTGATTTCCCAGGTCTCAGTCCTGGAGCCAGTTTCGCTTCACATGTTCAGCAGTGGCTTGGAGAAAGTATTGAGATGTCAAAACTTGGAGGTGATACTCGGATTTTTCAGGTAATCAGAAAGTGATGCTGAGGAGCTCTGGAAGGACCTCGTCAGTCTGGGTCGGTGGCAAAAACGGTGGCATGTGGTTTTCACCATAGGTGAAATTCACATGATGGGGAAATTATGCTCTGCATGACATGGAACTCGGAATAGGCGGTTTCAGCTACAGAATGAGAGATCCTGGAGTCGCAATTTCCAGTCCTCAGAAAGCATTTGTTCAGTGTGCGTCAGCCAGGAAAGCTAGCAGAGAGCTGGGCACCATCTGGGAGGGCATTGAGGGTGATGGAGAGGGTCCCTTTGGTGCTGTGTAAAGCTCTTGGGCACCCGCGTTTCGAGTCCCCTGGTTTGTGAGGGATGCAAGGGTGGAGAGCCGTCCTCTCCAGCTGTAGCAGCTGCCTTGCAAGGAGAGGGGCCATAGGGGCTGAGGCTCTCCACTGGGGAGTGAAGGATACGGGGCTGTGGGTTGGGGAATTGTAGGTGATGTGACAGTAGAGCTGATACTGCCTGTGCCTTGCAGTGCTGGAGCGAGGGGGTGGCTGATGGGACCAGCAGATAAACGTAGAGCAGGTGGGTCTGTTCACCGGTTGGGTGGTGGACTTCTGCACCTTGCTGTGGTAGGAGGCTGGGGCAGGCAGCATCAGGGCGTTCGGACAGGGACTAGGCTGATTCATCAAAGCCAGCGAGTGTCAAATGGTGTCAGCAAGTGTGAAAATGGGTACAGAACAGGGACGTGCCCTCCAACACTCCTAACGAGGGTGGGTGGTGGGGAAGTAAAGGGTAATGGGCATGGGCAAGTGGTGGGACTCCTGGTTTCCTGCAGAGAGCCACTTCTCCAAGACTTCACGCTCTTTGTTGTGAGAAAAGAAGCGCAGGAAAACTGGGTGATCCTGGGGGAGCAGAGGGGAGGGGGGGCTGGAGAAGCGCTTCCCGCATCCGTGCCGAAGCCTGAGGTCCATGTGGTGGCTGTTCAGAGCAGTCGGCTCCTTGGACACGGAGGGTGACAGAAGGTTTGGCTGGAGGGCCAAGTCCCCTGCCCCGCTCCTTGCCGCTCCAGACGACCTGCCAGCAGGTAGGTGAGACCTTTCTGCTTGATGCCCTGCTAAATGCAGATTATTTTTTTTTTAATGTCATTTCCTCACACTGAAGCAGGGGAGGTGGCTGGTTATGCCAGCGCAGTTTTCCCAGCTCAAAAACCAGCTTGTGTCAAATTCTGTGAGCCGCTCTAAGAAGGTGATGGCTGCTGCGTGGTCCTACACAGTCATTGCGTCTCCTGTCAGTGTTGTGTGAATTGCCTTCATACGTTAATTTCTGTGTAGACCATTAAACTTAATTCCTGAAAACCTCAGACAAGGCTTAGGATTCATAACTGCACACCAGACTTTGCACATGTAACCCATTGCATTTTTTAAATGAGTTTACTTGTACGCGTGGGTTGAGCAGATAGGTACATCAGTGATCTCAAACTCGGCTCACTTCTAAAAGTTTTTGGCTCTAAGTCAGGAGGTTTGTGGAGCAGACGAATTTGCAGTAAGCTGTTTCAGGGCTTAAGGTTGTACCTGTTGTTGGCTGCTGCATAACTTGAGATAGTGTATAAGCCTCTGGTTGTGGAAAAAGCAAGCATAGTCATTTTTCAAGAGCCCACCATCAGTTTGTGTGGGAGGTCCAGCTCTCCAGTGGTGTTATTGCTGCCTGAGCCCCTCTCCGGGGTTCCCGGTGTCGGGCGATGCTCACAGGCGGCGTCGAGCACCGGTGAGGCTGTGCGTAGTCGCGCTCTCCTGCCTGCCCTCCGCCGGCTCCGGCGCTCGCTGGCGCCCGTGGGAGCAGGGTCAGCTCATCGCCAAGCCCAGCGCGGGGAGCCTTCTGCTGGATGAGCGAGGTGGATTTTATTGCAAAAGAGCGAGACAAGTGCAAGTGGAGGAGGAGGAACCTGTAGCTGGAGGGGGGAGAGGACAGGGATTGGATTTAACTCACCCTTCCAGTGATACTGAGTCCTGAATGCTCCTGAACAGCACCTAAATTTTAAGCCCATAAGCACTTGCTTTTGCTGGAATACAGTCTGTATTCATTAGGATTTCATCCTCTGCAACTTGTTTAGCATAAGTGTTTGCAGTGGGTTGGCAAACTCCCCCTGCACAAAGCCTAGCAAAGTGAGCTCGTCAGCATAGCTGCCCTATGTTTTTGTGTCCAGCAGCATAATTTCAGGATTCAGTAAAGCTGAGCAAAGTCAGCATTGCTGCTAAAATGGGATATTCTTATCAGTGGGCTCCTGCTGGCACTGGTGGTGTTGCTGTTGGGGCTGTGTCGAGGAGCATATCTGACCAGAAGCCAGCTTGTGACAGAGAAAAGTAGTTTCCAGCTAGCAAGCTCCTTGATTTTCTCCCCCCCTTAACATTTGCAAGTCTTCATGGACTGCGGTGTCAGCACAGAAGCAGTGCGGGACACTTCTATCCTTGCAGGTCAGGAACAGGCTGCGCTCGGTGCTGTGAAATTATAGAGACAAGGCGCAGGTGGCTTTTGTTATTTTTGGCCATATTGCGTATTTCCCTTGGCAGATACGTGGCTGCAGAAGCGAGGATAGTTTGGGGGAGCTCTGAAGTTTTTTGGAGCTAGTTTGGTTGTACTAAATCTCTTTTTGTCTTTAAGACACGTGCTGGCTGAGGCAATTAACTTGGGTTAAGAGTGTAAGGGCAGAAGAGGGGTGCTGCTCCTGCTTTCCTGGGGACAGCCGGCTTTTGTGCACCAGTTCTGTGCTGGGGGTTTGGTTTGCAGCCTTGCGAGTGCTCCTGGCAGTACTGGTGTGTGTGCGGGGGTCCGGGCGAAGAGCAGGTCACCTGTGACGGTGGGAAGTGACAGAGGACTAAGCGTTGTCCTAACAAGAAAAGCCATCGTTATCGAGACCTTTCGAGTCGGCAGGTTGCCTGTGTTAATCACGGAATTCGAGCTGATACCCACAACTCAAGTACGTGTAAAAATGGTGTCGTTGAGTAGTCTGTTCAGAAACAGAGCCAATCCCAACCCTTCTGTGACCGGGACAGCAGGGCAGGCTTTGGCAGGGGGAAAGCATGACGTTTTGGACTCACACATTTCAGTGGTACTTCGGGCAGAGGAGGGGTTGTCGTTCCTCTCCGTGCCAGCAAATACCGTTGTACAACTTCCAGTGTTTTCTCAGACTCCCCGTGGTGCCCCGGTGTCCTTGCCGAGCACGACAGCGCAGCCGCTCGCGGGCTCCTCGGCGGAGGAAGCCGTGGCTGCTGCCGGAGCACTGGCCGGGGTCCGCGTCATGGCACGGGCGCCAGGAGCCCTCCCGTTTGCGGCGGGCACATCCACCTTCTCTTTCTGCAGCAAAATAACTTCTGCCGGAGCACGGAGGTTTGTCATCTTCCTTATGTTCTTGTTTTCTTTCTCTCCTAGGATTCTGTTTCTTCTCAACCTGCGATTCAGTTCCAAGGATCCCAAGGGGTGAGTATTTTGTACTCTTGTTATATTGGAAAATAAACGCAGTGCAGATTAACCAGTTTCACTTATCTAAAGAAAAAAAAATCCTACAGACATTCTTAAGATCTGCTTAATGCCAGATATATTTCATTGTATATTTAAGAGTTTTAGCTGAAAGTGGAAGAGAATCATGCTTTAGGTATGCTTCTTTTTTTCTTGCTTTTGTCACCTCTTAGCCTAAACTTGAAAGCAACGGGAAAGCAGTGCAAATTTAGTATTTTAAAATGGACTTTAGGTGGTTGGTTTCAAGGTGAGAAGCAGAACTGCTCTTTTGAGGGGTGGGGTTTTGTAAACCACAGACTACTGATGGTTCTTGACCCTCTTCTGAAACTCTAATAAAACAGAGCATTTCAGGCCTGTTGAAGGAAAATATGAGGAAATGTCTCCTAAAGGCCACAGGTCCTGTTAAATGATTCTTTAGTGGTGCACACTGGAGAACTAAAGCTGCAGGTAAAATTAAATACAGGCTATGATGTCCAAGTAGATGATTTAAGAATTCAAGTTTGATATTTAAAATTTAAGGGATGGCTAATGACTCATTTTTGAAGACTGAAGCATGAATTGTGCTTTTTATGCTGTTAGCCTTAATTCACATCAATTAACTGATCCAGTTTTCCATGTAGCAGTGTGGTGCCTGTGTAGAGATGGCTGGGAAGGGATGAGAGAAGGATGGGTGAGGTCTTCATGCTGGCGTGAGGAGGTACTCCTGCCCATGGATGGGAAACTACGGTCCTGGTCCCGTGTCAGTCTGGCTGAAGGGTACTCAGATGCTGGGAGGATCATATCTATAACTTGTGCAGACAGAAGTCTCTTAACGCTGCACTTACAAGAAAATCCTTTCTCGTTCTAGCTTATTTGCAATTTAAACTATACTGGCAAATATTTAAACTATACTGGCAAAAGAATTTCCTCGCTAGAATGAACAACCATCTTGGTTAAGAGAGTTAGCCAAAACAGCTGTACCAGGAGAGAGTGCCCGGGAGCACAGATCGATTTGAATTTGTGCTGCCATCAAGAGGGAAGTCGTGCTCGCTAATTTGGCTGGGAAGTGATCCAGTAAAACGGACAGGCTTGCCCCACCGACTGGCTTCTGACCCGCCGGCCGTGGTGAAAGGCGTGCGAGCACTGCGAGGGATGGAGCAGGAGCTGAGTTCAAAACATGCTCTTGGAGTATAAATAATTAACCTAGCTGTTAGCGTGAAGTTCTACAAGTAGTATGCTGTGAAAGAAAAATTACCAGCGCGCTTTATCTGCCCCGCGCCTTCTCTTTCTCTGCACGGCCAGGCTGGAGGTGGCCTTGGGCAGCCTGGTCTGGTGGGAGGTGTCCCTGCCTATGGCAGGGGGGTTGGAACTCGATGGTCTTCAAGGTCCTTTCCAACCTAAACCATTCTGTGATTCTATGAAAAGTTCATATGCTGCTTTCTCCCGTGTTCTCCAGAAGCAGCTTTAAAGCAGTGGTATGTGAGGTCTGAGGTGTTACTAGGCTGGGGGAGACAATGTAAAAAATCTGGGGGTTTTGTCAAAAGGTGTCAAACTCTGTGGGTCACGAGACTTGCTGAAGAGCCAGATGGTAACTTACAATCGTGGCATCCTTGTTTCTGTTAAAAAATTAATCCAACTATATGCTTTTTCATTATGGAACTCAGCAATAAGGTCTGCTCCCATGTTCTGAGATGGAAACATCTGCAGGGACTTTGCTGCTTGATGCAGCAGCAGTAATCTCTTATGGTACTTTTAAAATCTGCTCATAATTAAGGAAATGCAAAATAAGGAATTTATTGCAGGAGATTCCTAGATCCTAAGTCTATGCAATAGGAAGAAGATTTTAAGGTCATTAGGGCAGATGGTGAGTTAAAACAGGATGTTTACTCCTGTACCCACAGTGGGATGGAAATGGTGAGCTTGTTATGTCTCCATATTGTGCATGCATTTCTCCATATGCATATTGTGCATATTCTCCATGTTCTGAGTATTTCTAGAGTACACAAATTGCACGGCAGAGGACTGACCTGGCCCTTCGAAAAGCGTCCTTTCTCTTCTGGACTGGTTTCCACTTGGAGGAGTCTGGAGTGAAGAGCACTCGTGTGTTTGTCAGTGCCAAGGTGTTGCAGGTTACCTACAACAGCGAGACGTTCCCTTAAATGCTGCTGAAAACAAATAGTGATTTTTATTTGTCTCTTGAGAGTACTTTCTCTGCAATTCAGGCAACTATCTAGCTTCCAGCTAAGGGTAAAATACGAGCATTCAAAAAAAGACTTTTTTTTTTTTAAATATTCCATCTCTAGCTACACATGTTCTAGTCCCAGTCCTCTGTGGATGATGGGAAGGGCTGGAGTGGAGAAGTAAAAGGAGCTTTCTGGCTTGGGGTGATCTAGACTTGTGTTAGAGCTGGGAATTGAGAAGAGAAGCCTTACGCTAGAAGAGGCAAGGGAGGAGCTTTGATTTCATGTATAAGTTTAACAGGAAGCTGAGATTGGTGTCGAAGGGGTTCTGCATCACTTTGCAAAAAAAAAAAAAGGGAAGCTTAACTTCTTTCTGTTGTACAGTAGAGTTGCTCTGAAGGGACCTGAAAAGTGTTGAAAGTATATGGCTGGCTTCAGAAGGCAGAGTAGCAAATCTATGAATGCAGGTTGGCATTTGGGATGATAGTAAGTTATCTGTGCGTGCTGCAGAGCTAGCCTCTAGATGCTCCTCAGTACAAGAACCACCAAAACAGCGCTGGAACAGTTTGTACAAAACACAGCTAAGAACTCTGATTTGTGAGTTAAGAAGACACCTGTGATTGTGAAAGCAAACTTTTGCACCAGAGCACAAGTCGGCACCCGGGAGGGAGAACTTTTCCTCCTGGAACATCTTACTCCCAAACTGTCTGGATGATAATGTCTGCTGGTATCTGAGATAGCTGGAGGGAAGAGCGGGACTGCAAGAAACGGATCATCACGGTGATGCAGATTCATTTTTAAGGAACACCTTGTAATTAAATGTTTTGGAGTACGTCTAGTCAGCCTGGAGAATCCAGCAGCTATGCTGTGCTAGGTACAATAGCCCTGAGTAATGTGAATATTGGCAATGGACTTGTAACGCAGTAGGGATATGTTTAAAAAAACAGAGTCTTTTTATAGTCCAGAGTACTTCTGCAGTGGTAATGTTGCAAACAGCAGTGTTTTCCCTGCTATGGCTTCCCTCTGGTGTTTTTAACTTTCTCAGCCACGTCCTGCAACTTGCAAACACCTTTCTTACATAGAGGCAAAACTTGCGAAGCGTCCGCTGTACCTGCTGCTGGCGATCTCTTGCTGCGATGCACGTGCCTCTGGCTGCCGTGGGGCAGCCGGCGTGGTCTCGCCTGCCTCCCGTGAGCCTACAAAACCCATTGCGTGGTTGGGGGAATTCAGCAGCGTGCTGAATCCTCCGGCTCCAGTTTAGCTGTTGCCTGCCTCGCTCTCCGGCCCTGTGCAAACCTGTGGTCCTGGCGCCAGAGGAAGGTGCGGCAGCGTGGCTGTCGGGGACTGCGGTGGCAGCTCCCGCGCGAGGAGCTCTTCTGCAGCAGGTTGGTGACAAATTCCTGCAGGGCGGCAGTGAAACCAGCACCGTGCCCGGCACGGGGGTTCAAATGGGCAAACTGGCGCATAATGGTGAGCTGCGTGGATCTTGGGGAGTAGATATGAAGCTCTTAGAAAAAACACCAGAGAGAAAAAAGGAAGGAGAGGGGGAGAAGACTGAAACTAAAAGAAAGTCCTCTTCCCTTAAGGTTATCCATTTGTCTACAGGTCAGCATAGTCAGTAAAATGTATGCATTTGAAATGGGTTTTGTGTAGTAAAATATTTAAATTTTTTTGCAAGGCAGCCGTTTGTAATCACATTATTTCTGTAGAAAGGCATCTTAATTTTCTTTTTGAAAGGGACATTGGCCACTTACGTTCTGTAATGTAGCTGTAGCAAAGGAGGAGGAGGTTTAGTGCTTGAAGGAAGCAGTATTTTGCAGAAAGACTGCTAGTATGAAAAGGAAAACAAAAGAAATCAGTGCTGAGATTTTTCTCATGTTTAATAGCAGTTTTTTTTAAGTGTCAAATCGGCTGAGTAGGTTTCTGGAGCACTTTTGTCTCCTTGAAGGTGCAGGCTGGATGTCTGCATTCATGCAGGTAAAGGAGCAAAGTTTTAAGCTTGGGAGCAAGCTTACCTGGTCAGAAGCCACTGTAGCAGTGATCCAAATGATGCTATGGCAAAAATTGTCACTATTGGGATTTGTAAAAGTGGTAGTTACATGAAACACAGCAGAATGTCGCTGCTGAGCAGAGCAGTGCCCTTCCCCAGTAGAAGGGGTTTGCCTTTGGCAAATGAAGCATTGCTCTGAAGAAACTGTGAGTAAACTTCAGCTCGGAAAATGGATTAACTGGAAATTTCTCTCAAAAAAAGTAGTAGGAGCCTAACTTTGCAAGCCTGGCAACTGTTAATTTTTAAATCCTTTAATCCCGTTGTAGAGGCTTCTGGCGTGAGCTGGGCGCTGGTGTGCATGCCCGCACGGGCAGGAAGCAGATGCCGGCTCAGGCTTGTGAGCTACCAAATCTTATCCTTGGAAGTAAGTACCGCTTTTGGGGGAAAACCACTGGTGAGGTGGAAAGGTTGGAATGATTCTGAGAAGAGGCAAAGGAGGGAGAGGACTTGGACACATCTGCTGAGTGGAGGCACCTAAAAATACTGTGCTCATGTCAACCTGATGACATGATGCTGTAGCGTGGAAGAACAAGAGGAGGGAGTGGGCAGGTGTGTTCAGAAAGGGAAGAGATTAAGTGACTCAGCAGGAATGATGCAAAAGAGGAGGACAGAAGTGGCAAAAAGCTACGAGCCAGAGAAATTAGAGTGAGTCCGCATAGGAGCTTGAGAAGAAAATTATGAAAACTGCTCTTATGTTAGAGAGCCAACGAGGATGACATGTCAGAGCAAGAGAGGGTAATGATAGATCCGGAATTCAATTACCAAGAGGAAGGGATTAAAGTCAAGAGTCTGAGTTGTTCTAGTGGATATTTTCTATTACTAAATTCATTAGATGGTAAGAAATTGCAGGCCAGTTTGAGGACGCAGAATTTAAAATGACATTTTGAGTAGGCTGCAGAGGGTCAAGAGCATTCAACACTTGTCCTCAAGTGCTCCAGCCTGGCCGGTGGTGACACTGCGGCCAGGTCAAAGCACAGCACTCCACTCCACGTGCGTATCAGACCGGTGTGCTTGTGCACGCGTAAGGGCCGGCAGCCATGGGTTTTGCTGGGAAAACTCCCCTTGCAGAGGAGTGAAAGGCAGGAGGCAGGAACAGGGTACCCCTGTGTGCCACAGAGCACGCTTCTGTGGATACCCTCATCTGCCTGGCCTGAGTTTGGTTTAAGTCTTGACTTTTTTTTTTTTTGTCACTTAAACATGGAAGCTTAATTTTGTTTGAGAAGACTTAGAAGTAATCTCTTGCATCCATTTGTTTCCAAACAGCTTGCAGTAAGAAAACTTTACCATCTTACCTTAAAGTCTCAAATTTCAAAAGCATAGGAATTTTAAGACTTAAATCTCTACAGAAGGTCTGTTCTTCCGCTTTTGTTTTCCGTATCCTGTGCTAAAACCTTTTCTATGTTTCAAATTCAAGAGGGCCCTGTACCAACTCAGTCCTCCCTTCCTGGGATTTTCTTTAGCATATCCCAGCTAGCATCTTCGTAAGTTTCTCTGTGTAGAGATGAATGGGTTTGGTGTCCTTGCTGTCCTGTGCACTGCTGTACTCCGACACACCTCTCTGCCCTTTGGTGCTAAAGCCATCTGCAACAAAGCAGTTGTTGGTTTATGTTTTAGCTAGTGATGCTCTAGGAAAGGAGGACCCTTCTGTCAATGCCATCGCTGTGTGTTTGCTCCAGTGAGGTTTCTCATGAAGATGGCGTAGAAGAAAACTTTTTTTTTTGTTTTGTTTTTAATTTCTTCTGTAGTTTTCTGCAAGGCTCGCTGCATCTATGCGGGACCGGCACAGTCAAACGCCCCGGCTGGCCTGCGGGAAGCAGCAGGAACGTACGTGCTTGTGGAGCTGTGCTTCTCGCAGCAGCCACCCGTTACGTTGGCTTCACTGTGTTTGAGAGCACTCCTCGTTGTATTAAACTGACGCTACTGTTGTTAAAACCTCTCCTAATATTTGCGTCCTAAAAAGTCAGGTCAGTACTGGAGATTCAGGCACTTCAAAGCTGCAGGTCCATTATCCCATCATACGCTATGTAACTTCGGTGAAAAATCTGCCAGTGAAGGAAGATTCTGGGGCTTGATTAAATTTGTCTCCCAATTGTATGCAAACATAGATGAAATTGTTTTCTTTATGTAAGCTTAGAGCAGAGGCAAAAAGAGCAAATTTCCTGCAGCTGCCATCAATTAAGGATGATCTGCTCAGCTACTCCTGTCTTTTCAGCTTGGATCTAGAAAACAGGCTTTCTGCATCGCCATTACCTGAGAGAGAGATGCATTTTACATTAATGATAGGAATTCCTGCATGGTTCTGTTAAAATAATGCAAATTCTGTAGGCTAAACAAGGAATTACTCAGTTTCCAGAACTGGAAAATAACTCTTCTGCAGTGGCTTCTGACACCACCTTTTTCACACATCATCTTTGACAAAGTCTATTAATCAGTGGATCCAGTAAAGATGGGGGGAGGAGTTTAACTTTTTTTATTAAATAGGAAAGTATGAGGGTGATGGTAGAGATGGTGAACCGCTGTCAGAAGGCAGATGTGAAGTAAAGCGGAGAGGAAGGGTTTGAAACAAACAGCTGGTCACTGCAGAGCAGAAAACTTGGTCCAACCTGGTGGGTAAAACTGTTGAGTGTTCACCTGTCTATGCCTTAGGTGCATCTTAACTTGGTTTTTTTTGCCCTTCAGTGTCTGCATTCTCCCGGTACTGTTTCCTGGCCGTGCAGGAGAAGCACATATAGGTGGTAGTGATATCATCGCAGGGATGCTAAGACTTTTAGGCATGAGTAGGCATTGTTTACCGCTTTGTAAATCCTCGTGCATCACAACTTATCTGTGTTAAGTTATCCTACGAAACAGACCGGTGATATTCTTCGAGTGTTTATCAGTTGTGGGCTTAGCTAGACGGTAGCAGCTAAGACAGGAATTAAGACCCAAGCGGGGTGTTAGGTGAAACTGGGTCGCTTGAAGGCTGCTGAGTGGCAGGGCGGCCGCCAGGGCTGCGCGTGGTGGGGGGATGTACAGGGAGCTGGCACGGGGCTTGGCACAGCCGCCAGCAGTGATGCACCTTCAGCAGTGGAGAGAGTATTTCGTGTGATGGGCTTCTTGCATAAATGGGGAAAGAAGGGCACGCAAGGACAAATGTGTTTGGGCATGTGAGGAGAAAAATGATGCCCTACCTGTGCTGGTGCATATTCTGGGAAGCATATAGGCTGTGGACTTGCCAAGTCAGAGCAGTTAGTTAACACGTTTGAAGTCGGGCGGTGTTAAGGGAAAGATGCACAGTTCACTTTATTAGGATGGTGCCTAAACCAGGGGGAGAGATTGATGTGAGCTCTGCACGTATACCCCTGCTTTCAGTGCAGCCTGTTCCCTTGTCCAGACACAACGGGGGTGACCTTTCAGGCAAGATGTGCAAACATGCAGCTTCTCTTCAGAGCTTTCGCATCTCCTTTCACTGCCCTGTTTGGTTGGCTGCTGGTATGGATACAGTAGATCTTGTGAAGGATTGTGGCAAAGACTTAACTATTACGGATTAATGTGGCTGCTGTGTGTACTTTCTTGATGAAGGTTCCTCGACCACCTTCTGCAAGTATTGCATAAATAGGAAAAACAAACCTTTTGCCATTATGCTTATCTCAAGCTGATTGCAGAATCTTAGAATCACAGAATGGTTTAGGTTGGAAGGGACATTAGAGGTCATCTAGTTCCAGCTACCCTGCCCTGGGCAGGGACACCTCCCACCAGCCCGGGTTGCTCCAAACCCCGTCCAACCTGGCCTTGAACACCTCCAGGGATGGGGCAGCCACAGCTTCTCGGGGCAACCTGGGCCAGTGCTTCACCACCCTCACAGGAAAGAATTCCTTCCTCATATCTCATCTAAATCTTCCCTCTTCCAGTTTGGAGCCATTACCCCTCGTCCTATCACTACATGCCCTTGGAAAAAGTCCCTCTCCACCTTTCTTGTAGGTGCCCTTCAGATACTGGAAAGTTGCTATAAGGTCGCCGTGGAGCCTTCTCTTCTCCAGGCTGAATACCCCTGCTCTCTCAGCCTGTCCTCGTAGCAGAGGTGCTCCAGCCCTTGGATCATCTTCGTGGCCTCCTCTGGCCCCATTCCAACAGGTCCATGTCCTTCCTATGCTGGGGACTCCAGAGCTGGATGCAGTATTCCAGGTAGGGTCTCATGAGAGTAGAGAAGAGTGGCAGAATCCCCTCCCTCACCCTGCTGGCCGCACTTCTTTTGATGCAGGCCCGGATATGGTTGGTTTTCTGGGCTGCCAGTGTACATTACTGGCTCATGTTGAGCTTCTCATCCACCAACATCCCCAAGTCCTTCTCCTCAGGGCTGCTCTCAATCCATTCTCTGCCCAGCCTGGGTTTGTGTATGGGATAGCCCTGGCCCACGTGCAGGACCTTGTACTTGGCCTTGTTGAACTTCATGAGGTTTGCACATGCTTACCTCTGCAGCCTGTCCAGGTCCCTCTGGATGGCATCCTTTCCCTCCAGTGTGTCGACCGCTCCACACAGCTTGGTACTGTCAGCAAACTTGCTGAGGGTGCACTCAATCCTACTGTCCATGTCGCCAACAAAGATGTTAAATAGTACCAGTCCCAGTATTGACCCCTGAAGAACACCACTTGTCACTGCTTGACACTTGGACATCGAGCCGTTGACTGCAACTCTTTGAATGCCGCTGTCCATCCAGTTCCTTATCCACCAAGTGGTCCATTGGTCCATCGGTCAAATCCGTGTGTCTCCAATTTAGAGACCAGGATGTTGTGCGGAGTGGTGTCAACTGCTTTGCACTAGTCCAAGTAGATGGCGTCTGTTGCTCTTCCCTTATCCACCAACACTGTAACGCCATCATAGAAGGTCACCAAATTTGTCAGGCATGATTAGTGAAGCTGTGTTGGCTGCTACCAACCACCTCCTTACTTTCCATGAGCCTTAGCAGAGTTTCCAGGAGGATCTGCTCCATGATCTTGCTGGGCATAGAGGTGAGACTGACTGGTCTGTAGTTCCCCAGGTCTTCTTTTTTACCCTGTTTAAATATGGGGGGTTACGTTTCCCCTTTTCCAGTTCAGTGGGAACTTCACCAGACTGCCATGACTTATCAAATATGATGGATAGTGGCTTGGCAACTTCATCTGCCAGTTCCCTTAAGACCCATTGATGAATCTCATCAGGTCCCATGGACTTGTGCACCTTCAGGTTCCTCAGCTGGTCTTGAACCTGGTCATCTCCTACAGTGGGCAATTCCTCACTCTCCCAGTCCCTGCCTTTGCCTTCTGTGACTTGGGCGGTGTGGTTAGAGCCCTTCCCAGTGAAGGCTAAGGCAAAAAAGTCATTGAGTATCTCAGCCTTCTCCATGTCCTGGGTGACCAGGTCTCCTGTTTCCTTTCTGAGTGGGCCCACATTTTCCCTAGTCTTCCTTTTGTCACTGATATACCTATAGAAGGCTTTCTTGTTGCCCCTGGCACCCCTGGCCAGATGTAACTCCATCTGGGCTTTAGCTTTCTTAGCCTGATCCCTGGCTGCTTGGACAATTTCTTTGTATTCCTCCCAGGCTACCTGTCCTTGCTTCCACCCTCTGTAGGCTTCCTTTTTCTGTTTGAGATTGTCCAGGAGCTCCATCTTCATCCATGCAGGCCTCCTGGCATTCTGCCTGACTTCCTCTTTGTTGGGATGCATCACTCCTGAGCTTAGCAGAGGTAGACCTGGAGTATTAGCCAGCTTTCTTGGGCCCCTCCTCCTTCCAGGGCTTTATCCCACGGTACTCCAGCAAGCAGATCCCTGAAGAGGCTAAAGTCTGCTCTCCTGAAGTCCAGGATTTTAAATATAAGTATTAGGCTACAGAAATTCCTAATGTTTGAGGTGATTGCATGCATATACATTCCTTAAAGTCACCAGTGGAAAATAAAGATTTTCTCAAAATAAGCTTTGAGAATGAAGTCCAGACATACATATCAACAGTTACCTGCTTCCCTCTACTCGGCTGTGTTTCCTGAGGGCCAGCCTTAGACTGATCATAGTATGGGCTTGTTGGTTTTCCAAAAAGTGTATCAGGCTAAAAAGCATTACATGTTCTGCAGGGGGTTGAATTCGAATCGTCAAATTCATGCATACGCACCTGCTGTATTTATAGTAAAACCAGTATGCTGAAACATTCAATCAGTGGTAGTTAATTTTATAGAACGTAGATCAATTTTAGTGTCATTTGGGCCCCTATGATCTTCTTAGATTGATGGTTAACCTTCGTAATCATTAAAAGGTAAAGCTGCGTATATAATCCAAGATTGTGCCTTTGGTAATTTACCTGATCTATTTCCATCCTCATATAAAATGCACAGGTTGCTCTTTTAAGCGTACTAGTACTTTAAGCTTAAGTGAAAGAATATGGTGTTCAGGTGACTTGTCTTTCTCGTTCACGTCCAGCCACTGTCCCAAGCTGTTGGTAAGCTCTGCCAGTACTGAGGATTAAATGTACATGGTAATGGAGTTTTGTAGTAGCGCTTTGTGCAAACGACATTGACATCTTTGAAGACTGGCCAATCTCACAAACAAAATACGAAGAGAAAGATTTCTAAGAGACTGTTGAATATTGCTTTTAAAATATACTTCTTTGTCAGTTGTATTTAATATTCCATTAAAAATTCAAGCAAATTTCAGAAGAAGAGCTTTTTAGATTTACTGCAAGCTAATTTTACCTTCAGAATAAAGTAGCTGGATGGCAGTAGGTTTTGTGCTTCAATATTGTTTTGTATAGTAGCACATTGAAAAGCATGCTTATGCCAATAAACATTTTAATGATTTTTCATACTTACATTTTTAAGCTCCAGCAGAATGCAGCACATTCTGTACCAAATGCTTAGTTCAGCCAAGGAGATCAAGTTTTGTCACATCTGACTAAACTTACAAAAAACTGTTTACATTTCACATTTATGCAAATAACTGCATCTAGAGCTGACTAAAAGAAAAAGGCTTTTAGTGCCTGCTGGAGTCGAAATTCATCTTTTATAGTTTAAGAAGTTTTACTCTTGTAATTTGGGTGTCACTGTTGTTTTGTTGTTTTGGTTTTTTTCCCCTTGTTGGAGTTGGCTCCCGTATGTGCTTCACTAGGACCGAATAAATCACAAAGTCAGGGCAGTGTCCGATGTGGTCTGTGCGAATTGCTCTTGTCTGTTTTGTTAGCTGAGCTTCGCTCCGTTTGACTATACTCAGGCGCTTGCATTTAAAGTTAAGCACGTGCACATTAATTCCACTGAGTGGGAAAGGATGACTTGCTGCTGGAAAGCTTTGCGGGAATTAGAGGCTGAGCGACTGTAGCTTTTTCAGTGCAGTTACCACTGCGACAGACACGTAAGCCACCGCTGCTTTCAGGGGGAGAATTGTGCCAAAGCAGCCTTTTTAACGACACGACTGAAATCATATCAAAACTTTCAGAATATAGTTCCTCATTTAAAATTATAGTCCTAGTTAATCACAAGCAAAGGAGCGTAGATTGAAGTTTTTACGTAAACTTTTTTTTTCCTTTTAGCTTATTAAAATTCCCAAAGTTGATCTGCCAAACGAAGTGCATAAGTTTAACTTCTACGTGTCAAATGTTGGCAAAGATAATCCTCAGGGAAGCTTTGACTGTGTCCAGCAAATGAACTCAAGGTAAGTTTTACTTAACGTTTTCTTTCATGGCAAATTTAAGTAGATCCTGTGGCTTTGAGCATCTAGCAAAAACCTTTAACAGAAGCATGCTCCTAGTGATGAGCTGCAGTAGAAAATTAGTTCTTAGCAATAATAGCCTGATTTCTTGCTAATTGAAAATACTTGCTTTTACATAGAATTCTTTTTGGTTTTGCTCTTAAAAAAGTAACCTTTTGAGTACTTTCTCACCTCTTGGTGCTATTTTTAAAAACATTTGGAGTTCAGCAACGTCCAGGCTAGACCAGATCCATTCTACAACCATATGTAAATATGATTATGGCTGGCAGCGTGCTGGTGTGCTGGCCCTGATGGATAGTTGTCTTACTCTAAGAACCACATAAGTCAGTGACCTTATCCATAATTGCATGACCATGGTGTTTCAGAAACCAAACGTAATACAGCAATGCCTTGTCCTGGTCCTTTGAGTCAAAGTAAGCAGTGTTAACATCTACCAAAACGGCAAGAAAATACCGTGCTTTTGCATTAAGTTTGCTTCGGTTTCTAGAATATTACATTCAGCGTAGTATCAGTGTAGTCCAGTGGTGTTGAATAACTGTTTGTCCCATTTGATTAACTAGGACATCGCAGGCAGAGTTTGTGTATTGATCTGGGAAACTGATAACAAACAGGCACACCAACACATCTCCAAAAGGCGCTGCTCAGGTTCTCGGTCACACGAGAGCTTCTGCCCTCAACTTCAGAACAGAGATTTGTCTAGATAGCAGGTTTTGGGAGCAATAAGAAAATGAGCTGATTTAATAGCTGTCTGCCTAACAGGACATCTCTCAGCATCCTCATCCATTAGGTCTCTTCTACTACAATACAGCCTTTCAGTGAACTCACTTAACTGATGGGATTGGCAAAAAGCCAAATGGCTTAGAGGCAGACCTGGGGGAGCCTGGAGCAGTGTGGGGTTTTTGGGGGTTTTCTTTGGATTAAACTGTATCCGAAAGGGGTCGGACAGCTGCCGAGGCTGGCACAAAGCAAGGTGAGAGGTCCTGCCTCCGCTCCTGGCTTGCCTCTCCCGAGCATCTCGGAGGGCACCTTCTTCTTTGGGAAGGAGCACCTTCAGTTCAGTTAAACTCTATTTTTAAAGTAAAATTAAATTTAACCTGCCCTAGCTCCAAATAATGCTGAATAGCATGCCTTGGTAGTTTTAATGTCGTTTTACTAATCTACTTCAAAATCTAATTCAGGCTGGCTTTCACAAGGTCCCTTGTAGCCAGTTCTCAGTTTGTGCCTGCGAAGTTAAAGCAAAACTTGTGGTGATACACACAGAGTTGTTAAAAAAAAAAAAAAAAAAAAAAAAACCAACAACAAAAACCACCCCCCAAAAAAATCACCTCTGCAGGGTATCTACTCTGATTTTGTGCTCAAGACAGGTCTAGCTTCAAAAACTGGCTCGGATTTTGAAAATTCCCAGCCTGAGGAGTGGCGTCTTGGTCAGTGCACGGCTGCTCCTGTGGTGGGAAACTGCATAAAGGCAGTGATGTTCAAGGAAATGGGCAATGGGTAAAAGCTATGCTTTAGATGTCAAAAATTACCTTTTTTTCTGTTGTAAATATGCTGATTTTGGAGCAAAGAATCAATACATAGCTCTAGGCTATGGAAAAAACTGTAGTTCTATCATCTTGAAATATTGTCCAGTGGCTTGGACCAGCTTTGCAGCTTTCAGAAACGCCATGGTGTGTTGCGACAGGAGATTCTTGACCCTTCTTGGAGCCTTGATGAGGAGTTTTAGGGTGATTAAAGGGTTTCAGGTTAGCTAGAGGCGGTGTCCTTTCTCTGGTCAGAGCTGTTGCAATGGCTGGTGCTGCACAGCGTACTCATTAAGAGCAGTGATAATTGGGCCAGTTTAAATGAAGCTGGTGTTAGTCGAGGTGCCCTCCTGTCTGGGTGCCGTGTGCTGTGGGAGCGCCTTTGGACCGATCATGGAGGGCCGTGCTCCTCCAGAAGCGCCTCCTGAAGCCCAGCAGCCGCCCTGACGCTATGGAGGAGACCCCTCTCGTGGGGTTTGCTCTGAGTGCCTCTGCTCAGACGTGAATCCTCAGAGGAGCAGGCGGTGGACCGCAGCACTCCTCAGTGCTGTCCACCGCACAGAGCGGGCGCGGAGGAGGGCGGACATCTTGAAAGCAAGATGAGGGGTCACTGGCTTTCCCTATAGAATCATAGAATCGTTTCGGTTGGAAGAGACCTTTGGAAAGGGATCTTTAAGATCATTGAGTCCAACTGTTAACTCTGCCAAGTCCACCACTAAGCCGTGTCCCTCAGTGCCTCATCTGCCCATCCTTTCAATGCCCCCAGTGATGGCAACTCCACTCCTTCCCTGGGCAGCCTGTTCCAATGCTGGACAACCCTCTTGGGCAAGAGATTTTTCCTAATACCCAGTCTAAACCTCCTCTGGTGCCACTTGAGGCCATTTCCTCTTGTCCCATCGCCTGTTCCTTGGGAGAAGAGACCGACCCCCCTCGCTACCCCCTCCTTTCAGGGAGCTGTAGAGAGCGAGAAGGTCTCCCCTCAGCCGCCTTTCCCCCAGGCTGAACACCCCCAGGTTCCTCAGCTGCTCCTCACCAGACGTGTGCTCCAGACCCCTCACCAGCTCCATTGCCCTTCTCTGGACTCGCTGCAGCACCTCCATGTCTGTCTTGTCATGAGGGGCCCAGAACTGAACACAGTCCCTCCCTGGGCCTCACAGGGCCTGAGGCCACCACAGCCCACCTCGGGCAGAGGAGAGGAGAGCTGTGTGGAGCTGAGAGCTGGGCAGCCGGCGGAAGGCCACTGGGGCAGGAGCTGCCGGCCATTAGGGTGACAGCGTAACTGCCCGAGTTGTCCCTGTAGTTGTCATTTAAAAACATCACATAAGAGCCCCTCTGCTGGGAGGACAGGCTGGGAGAGTTGGGGGGGTTCAGTCTGGAGAAGAGAAGGCTCCGGGGAGACCTCAGAGCCCCTTCCAGTGCCTAAAGGGGCTCCAGGAGAG
>VUYV01000751.1:90669-104254 GCA_008711295.1 Anarhynchus alexandrinus | reverse complement strand
TCCCTTCCAACCCAAACCATTCTGTGATTCTATGATTGCAGCAGTTAATCAGTACAGCCACCATCATCGCCCTGAGCCTGCCTCTCAAACACAGTTATGTGAGGAAATATAATTATACCAACAGGTAAAACTGATAGAATTTGGATGTGTGGAGATAATTACAAATATATCTACACCCTAGCTAGCTGTCAGAACTGGAAGATGGTTTTTTTCACCTGTTCAGACAGGTTTTAAAGTTCCTGACACAACCATACTTCTAAACCTGAACTAGTGCTTGGGCTCACCCTTTTTCAATGTTTTTATAGTTCTGGAGCCTTGCAGCTCAGTTGCCTGGGATCTATACAGAATAAAATTACAGTATGTGCAACAAGCGATTCCTATCTGAAGACCAGAGAGCGCATGACCCAGGCAGAAGAGGAGTTGCGCAATCGAAGTGCAAAGGTTATTAAACCTGGTGGACCATTTGTAGGTATGGTTGTATTTCATTTTCTACTGGATGTCTGTAAGTTTTCAAACTCAGTAATCTTTTAGCATATTCTTGGGAAAGGTGGTGTGTTCAGAGATCTCAGCCTGCCTGGAAATCGGATTTGCAACCTCCTGTTCCTACATTCGGACATTAGCCTTTTTTTCCCCTAGAAAGCCTGCCAGTCCTTCCTTGGTCCATATTGCTTGACTGGTTGAAATTTTGACCATTGAGGTGAGGCTTTTTACCATCCTATGCGCTTTTAAATTCTCTGGTTTAGTAGCTAATGATTTGGTTTTGTAACAGCACTTTTGAGTACCTAAATGCTGTGCTAAACCATTAACCTTCACTTGTAATCTAAAAAAATTAACATTGAGGAAGTCTCATATACAAATTCATAACTTCAATATGAAAAGCTTTGCTTTTCACACTTGCTAATGCTGATTAAATTTTATTTATTTTATGTCTTGGTCATTAATAAGCAACTATTACCACAAGACCATGGTTTTGGTTTGTTGTTTTTTTTTTTTTTAAGTTAAAGTAAAGTGGTGTTGGTGTCTTCCCATGGATTTCATCATTTGCCACAAAACACAAAGCGTTTAGGTGGTGTCATTCATTATTAAACTGTTCTGAGCACCGTTTCCCTGAGGAACCTGGCGCCGGCTGCAGGTAGAGCAAGGTGAGCATCCACCTTATGGGCATGCAGCAGCACAGGCAGCGGCGGTGTTGCCTGCAGCAGCGCTCTGAACTGGGGACATCCATCTTCATTGAGTAAAATGGGCTGTTCCTTGGCTGTGGCCACAGCCCTCCACCAGCACGGACATCCCTGACAGTGATGGTGCCATGCTTGCTCTGCCACAGCTGACTGCAGGCAGCGTTGTCACGGCTCTTTGGAGATACAAAACTACGTGTGTGTGTGGCCGTGATGCTAAGGGAGCCGGGCACGGGTCAGCACCAGGACATGGAGTTGTGACTGCATCCCCCATGTTGTCTACACTGCTCTTTACCTGGAGCATGAGAGGAGAACTTAAATGAATATTTAACACTAAATAAATGGGGTCTGAAGACTGGCAGTAGGGCACGTACGGTGTTTGGGGATACTCTTGTTTTTCACGCTGGCATTGACAAAGCTCAGGTAGGACAGGTCTAGTTGCTGGTAGGGCACGGGGGTGACTCTGCAACATTGCTTCTTGCAGTACAAATTAGGAACTCGGGTTGTTAATCACATTAATGGTTATATTTTCAGTTAATTTTTCTTTTCTACTTGATTCAGAGACATAACTTTAGGAGGTGTTTTGTTTGCTGCTTACACTGCTGTGCCCTGGGTTTGTGTATCTACATTGAATTCAATTTGTCAAAACGTTTGTAACGCATTCAGTAAACAACAGGCAAGTTCATGCTGTTCTAAAAGTGTAACTGTGTATGTTTGCGCAAATGGGTTTGTTCTTGAAAACCAGAAGAGCAAAGTCCAGGGAACACACAGGGTGGAAAGGTTATAAAGGTTTGGCCTCCACTGCAAAATGGAAGCAAATTTTTGCTATTCCTGAGGACAAGCAGTACATAAGCACAGCTCAGTCTCTGTGTGTCTGATAGAAGAGAGCAAGGTCCAGATATTCTCACCAATACTCATTAAGTCTCGCACATGTACCAAACATGAGTTATTGGTTTCAGAAAAATGCCCAGGTTGTGCCACATCCTCTGTTGGATTGCAAACAATGTTTACTACAATGATTTTCTGTAATATTCTGATAAATAATTTTTTTTCTGTCTGATAGCAAATGCTATTTAAAAACACAGAGCAGAGAAGTTTGGGTCTTTTTCTGGAAAACTGAGGAGAAGTTTGGGTGGTGTTATTTTAAAATTCTGAATGCATCGCTTGCAAACATTTGCATTGTTCCTCTGGTTGAGAAATGCGTCTTTTTATAGAGTTTGATCCAAAATGCTGTGCAGGCCATGTTTCAAAACTTCTCTGGCCTTGATCTCAAGAACTGTTAAATTTTTGGTGTGCTGTTTCTGACAAACCTGGGCTTATTTAATAAGGGGGGGAACATTTTGTCCTAAAATACAGTGTAAGTTACAGTAACTCAAGTGAGCAGCCTGGTCTAGTGGGAGGTGTCCCTGCCCATGGCAGGGAGGTTGGAACTGGATGATCTTTAAGGTCCCTTCCAACCTAACGATTCTGATTCTGTGAAGTGATTAACACCAAGGGTTGGTGGTTTCTTTAAGCAGTGATGCAATTTATTGTGTAGACTTGGTCTCCCTGGGCATTAATGGGGAATCTTTTAGCTATATGGAAGACCTTTGCATCACACTTCAGAGTACTCTTCTAAAAAAAAAAAAAAAGCCTGATTTTTGGGTATTCAGTGCTTGAGCTTATGAACTGGAAAAAATAATAAAAGCACCATTTGTATATATAATCGGTAAAGTGTTCCTACCAGTATCACTCATTTACTAGCTTTTTTTTTAATATTGAATATTTCTTTGTTAATGCCTAGCTCGATGCATCTTTACTACCTGTATATTCTTATAGATCTTGAAATGCTAACTAAATACAGTTTTTGGAGTTTATCGGGCTTAGTAAAGTCTTCTAAATCAACTTTCTTGTCTTCTCCCAACCTCCCATGTCACTCTTTCTTTTTTTGTTGTTGTTTTTTCCTTTTTGTACCCTTACTTTAGGAAAAAGAGTACAGATCAGAAGAGTACCACAAGGCATTCCAGATGCTGTGCCCGAGAGGAAGAGGTCAACACCCATGAATCCTGCAAATGTAATACGGAGGGCTCACACACCCAATGCTGTCTCTCAGCGACCGTACAGGGACAGGGTGATTCACTTACTGGCACTGAAGAGTTACAAGAAACCAGAGTTACTTGCTCGCTTGCAGAGAGATAGTGTCAACCAAAAGGACAAGAATTCCCTTGGAACGATCCTTCAGCAGGTGAGATCATTGGGCTTGTGCCAACATTTTTTCCCTCATGCTATTTTAATCATAGCTTTGAGGTGTGTTACTCCTGTATTTAAATGAGAAAATAGTAAACAACTTATGTAATGCTCCTTGTTTAAGTCTTTCAATCAACTTTATACAGACACCCCAAACTACAAGTCAACATGAAGAAAGGAACCAAATATTAAATAATTTTTGAGGAGTGTTTTTGTTGTGCTACAATGGCAGACAATAATTAACTATTTCTAGCTTCATGGCTCCTAATGTCTTATTTTTTCCTCTCTCTTTTACTTGGACTGATTAACCGAGAGAAACTGAAATAGTTTGTTATATTACTTAATGTTTCTTGCGAGGAGTTTGTGAGGAGGAGTTTGGTAATCGCATAGGTTAGTAGTTCATGTGAACGTGGTTGGTGGCCTGTAAATGGTACTTGGCTTCTCCTGGGATCTGTTGGAATTGCAATCCAGCCAAATCATAAATGAAAAAGGTGGTGGTTCGATTTTGAGCATAGTGTTTCTGTGCTATCATGTGGATTGTGTCTTTATCTTACTTGAAAGCAGTTTGTATTCAGTAGCTTTTCAAGTGCTCCTTTGAGTTCAGTCCCACTTGTAGTTCTTTATCATATCCCTGAAAATTATTGGTAAGCCTGTAATGTTATAGGTGAAACTTTTAAGCTGTGTGTTCGAGTGTCACATTAAAATTCACAGAGTGTCACACAGAAAATTATCTACTAAAATGGCTCAGAAAAGGCTTCTTAAAGTATCATAAGATGCAGTGGCTCCTTGCTTACTTTTTAAGTACTCTGTGTACCCGTAGACTGTGGCTGAATTATGCATGTATTAATATGCAAAGTAGGAATATTTCCTATTTATCTAGGAAAAAAGTTTTTGGAAAATATTACAGTGAGTAAAATTCAACATTTATACAGCTTTGGTTGATCCCACACTGAGTTTTAAAATACTCATTCCTTGAATATGTTAAGTGTTGTTGCTTTGTTTGCCCAGTGCAATGGTAGGTTTTTTTCACCCTGAAGGCATACACAATTTAACAAGAGCCATGTTCTTACACACAAGTTGAAGTAGTCGATGTATACTTTAAGTCGATTATAAAATTCCAAAAACACAGCTCCCTAGAGGATAAACAGTGCAAAGATTTTCTCATGTCCCATTATGCTTGACAATGTTTAAGGAGACTTTCTTGGAGTCTGTTTCCGGTATGTGATGTCAACTACCTCAGGCTACTGGTTTGCATTCAGAAATGGTCATGTTAGCAGCACTGTGCCCTGAAAAGCCTTGCTCACGTTTTTCTTAGCTTCATAATGTTGGGTTTTTTTGTATTAATCTAAAATCAGCAGCCCGAGCTTGCTAAGATCTACTATGCACAGATTTGCTTTTCTTGGAATACAGCTTTTAATTCTGTTTTTAACAAGTGAATTACTGTTTCTGGATATCTTTGTTGCTTTTAATTTTTTTCAAGTGGTGGACAGACAGACATGCACACAGACATGAATTAGCAGTATTTATCTACCATGTTTTGGGGGAAAAAATAGGCAAAACTGCGAAAAGTGGTGGTGATGTGTTGATGAGTTATTCAGCATTTTGTATCAGGCAAATAGATGGAGACGGGTTTTTCTTTGAGGTTTTCTGTGAACCGATGTCAGGTGATGAAGTCTAAACCAGCACTTAATGTGTCAATGGTCTCAAGGTTGTACTAGCTCATTTTAACTTTATTAATATACTTTGTGTTTTTCTTAAGGAAGAGAAAAACCCATATTACTTTCAAAGGTGTACAGCAAGCCATGCACATGACTTTCTCATGACAACGGTTTGCTGTAATGAGCCTTCTGTCTGCAAAATGAAGAGTGCATCTGGGCCTGTGCACTTCTCCTTAACCATTTTAGGACTATCTTATTTTCAAAATATAACTTGTTAGATACGAGTACAGTTACTTTTTTCCCCGGTTGGTGAAACTTTGATACGGCTTAAAACTAATGGGATAGATGAATAATTCATCTTTATACTAAAAGAAGTAGTTCACTGCCAGTTAGGTTATCACGGATGATTGTTCAGTAGGAAGCTATAGTTTCTTGTGGCTCAGGCAGTTGCAAAAGAAAAGCAATTCTGTTTGTCAAGACAAATGACAACATACTGTGGTCGTTTATGTGATGATGGAAAACATGCATTGTTCCAGGCACAGTCTGTGCTCTGCCATCGCAGTATAGCTATGTGAAACAAAAGAACAGCAGGTGTCCTCCTGAAGTTGAACAAATCTGAATTTGTATCTGAAGACAGTGTTCTTCAGTTCTTAAAAAAAGAAAAATAAAAAAAAATTAAAGAAACTAGGCCTCTCAATGTATTTTATGCTATGAAGATTTGAAGTTTTGGCATAGTCTGCCTTGATTCTCAATGCTGTATTAAATATAAGAAACCAGATACATGGTGCAGTGAGAGGTTTTCATAGAGTGCGTTTCATACTTGCTTGCAGGAGTTTGAGATTTTCTTCCATCCAAATTTCTACATCCCAAATTGACCACATTTTTTAAAATTGGTGCTCGTTACATGAGAGCTGCTTTGGTCTGCACATCTAAAAAAACCTGGAAAACTGGTGTGTGATTTCTTTTGCAGCTTTGATTTAGCTTTGCAGTACCAATCTTATTTCTGTAGTTTGCATTTAGGTATAATGAACATTTATTTTCTTAAATGTCTGCCTGTAGGTAGCCAGCCTGAATCCAAAGGATAATTCTTACACTCTGAAGGATTATGTATTTAAAGAAATTCAGAAAGATTGGCCTGGATACAGTGAAATAGATAAACAGTCATTGGAGTTAATACTCTCTAGGTAAGTTCAGTCTCTAGGGGAAGGAAAATAGCTATTAAAAAACTTTTTCTGGGAAATGAATGTCTGTCTTCCCTATAATGAAAGAACTATGACATAGACATTTTTGCCTTGTAACCTGAAATGTTGGGTCATCCTTACAGAAAATTAAAGTCGTCTCAGAATGCCACCAGCACCAGCCATTTGGAATCTCCTGTAACTTCTGATAAAGATGCTCCATCAACATCTCAGGTATTTTGTATTTTTTTTTCCCCATGCTATTTACAGTGTATTAAGATTTATCACATTTTATATTGTTGTAAAAGCTGTGATGTGAAGCATTAATATCTTAACACAGGAAAAATTGAAGCATTTGTTTTCTACTATTATATTTTTTTAAAGATGGTTGCATTGTCGAGACTGCAAAAAACTTATGGTCACGTAGCTTGAAGGCTGCTATATTTAATGTTCTGTATTTCAGAATGTTTATTAAAATACTCAGAAAAATAAACAATTCCTGTCTGTTCAGTGTTTTGTAAATACATCTCGATTTCTGACAGAGACCACCCTTGTTGTGTTTGAACAGCCAGCGTAAATCGTAACTGTCCAACCATAGCACATTGACCTTGCAGAAGCCTAAACTCCCCTGTAGAGTTTAAACTTGCCTGCTGAACTTCTTGATTATTATTACACAACCCTGTACGTTCTGTTTAAATACTTAAAACTGTTTTGTATTGCCATGTAACTTGTTTATCTTGGTGTGCAGGAAGGTCTTCTAAAGACGAGATATGTACGTATTTTTGTTAGATGTGATATGGTAGTTATAATACATAAAATATGCACAAACATCCTTGTGCTGCTGTTTAAGCATAAAGCTTAGGAAAGTCTAGAATAAGGACAAATTACTGTAGTGATCCACTTGGAGCAATATTTTTTTTTTTTTTCCCTATAAGCATCATTTAAGCACCCATTTTGATTCAGGGTAGCCCAGGTGTGAAAAGGCAGTTGTGAATCAGCAGGTAGTATGTCTGCCTTCCCCCAGCCCGTTCAGACTTAAAATGCCTATGTCCCCTGTTCCTATCAGTACAGGAGAACCATGCAAGCCCTTTTAGAAGCAGCTTGGAAAACGCTGTATAAAAGGCATTACTTTAAGGAAAAGTTTCGATACTTTCTGTGACTAAAACTGTATTTCAGTAAATGCAATTGAAATCTGAAGAACTTGAGAGCTTGTGTGTGTCCAGCGATAAGCTGGGAAGTATGGAAAGTCTGAGATATTTGCATTTAAACAGAAGAGGGAGGGCACACATCTGTTTCTCCCTAACTTTCTTCCAGTCAGAAGGTGAAATGGTGCAGGTCGCAGGGACCTGCCTTTGTACACGCAGAATCAGGGTTTATTTCAACAGGGTGGCACAGAGCTGTGCCTGGCACTCCTGGTCCAAGCTGCTGCTTGTACATCATCGTGAGCAGTGTGTGTTTGCTAGAGAAGAGGATGTGAACCAGCATTTCAGCTGGAGATCAGCTGGAACAACAACTGTAGTGAAACTGGGGGTTTTACTTACTCTTATCAGCGTTGCACTTCTCGCACTCTGATAAGCACACTGCTGTGTGCTTCTTGGGGCTCCTTTAGTAAATGGCGTGGCTGTGTGACAGCAGAAGCTGACTCTTAACCTGGTATGTCCGAGCTGAAATTGGTACCTAAACAATACCAACTTGACCTCCTCGTTTTGACGAAGCCTTCGATAGAGCTGCTGAAGAGAGCGTGTTTCTGCTTTTAGCTGTAGTTTTGAAGAACAACTTGTTAAATCATGATTAGAAACTAAGAATGAAATCAACCTTGTATTTAGCTGCAGTGCTTCCTTGTTTGACAGCTGTTTTTAGATAAGAAAGAAGTGTTTTCAACAATTGCCTGTTCAGAAATGCTCCTTTTTCAGAACGGAGGCAAAACTTAATTCTGCTGATTTTTCAAAAAAATTTTTTTTTTCTTTTATTACTACAGAAACGGCTTTTGAATTCCAATTTTACCCATCCTCTGGTGAACAAAAAGCAGAGGATATCTCGCCTGAACAGTCGAGTCCAGCCATCGTTCAGTGGCTGCTTGCCAGCCTCCCAGGAGAAGGCGGCTGCCAGCCCCCCGCCGCCTCCCCCAGCCCCAGCCGCCGCGACTCCTGCTCCTCTGCTGCTGCCTCACACACTCCCTCCCACTTCCAACCCTCCTCAAACCGCCACCTCCAGCTCCCCCAGCACCCCTGAGGGGCAGGGGACACAAGACCTGCCGGTGGACAGCTTCAGTCAAAATAGCAGTAGCGTCGACAAGGACCAGGAACAGAAATATACCTCTTGGACTCCTTTGGGAATCCCGGCGCCCGCCGTGGTGCAGAGGGAGACTCCCCAGTCCGCAGACCAGAAGCACGCGGTGTTGCACGAAAAGCACAAGAATGTAAAACAGCATAAGGAGAGGGATGAAAGCAAAACGCAGGACACTACAAGCGTGAGCAAGGAGGGGACACATCTTAGAAAAGAAGAAACTGCCAAGCTGAAAACATCCTCCTGTTCCGATTCAGGTGAAGGTATTAATATGCTGCTTTTATTAACTACTATATGGGTAACGCTGGTGAAAAGGGACCAGTAAAAAAACAGGGACTGGAAGTGCTAATGGTCTATTTTTTTCACTTTCTCTATATTATTGCCTTGCCGTTATCCCTGCTTTATGGTCATGAAGAATCATTTTGTTTTTCTGCCATTGCATTACATTGTAACTGTTAGTTTAGAAAGAAAAAAAAAAAAAAAACAAAAAAAAAAAACAAAAAACAAAAAAGAAGCTGGATCCTTAGCTAAAATTAGGTTCATTTTTAAGAATTCTCACTCTGTAGTACAAAAATCATTAGAACAAAGAAATCTGAAATGGATTGCTGTTGGGCAGAAACTGGTTACAGGGAAGAGCTAGGTACTAGAAAACACAAGGAATGGATTTTTTTTTTTACTTTTTTTTAACTTTTTTACTTCATTTCCAGTAAACTGACAGTTTGCTGAATCTTACTCCGCTTTTTCCGACAGCAAGTTTTAAAGTCTGCATGCTGAAAAGAAAAGCCCGTCATACATACTTATTGCATACTAGTTTACTGAAACACATAGATCAGACATAAATGTATTTTGTGGTGTATCACAACACAAGGTTCATAGAACTCGGCCTTTTCATGGAAAAACTAAAACCTACACAAATTGGCATGTGGTTTACTAGAGTTTTGGTTTGAACTGTGCTGTGAGCTCCACTCCATCCTAGGTGTAGAACTTATGATTTTTGAAGATGTAGAAATGGTACATGCTTAAAATGGCACTGAAAAGCTAAACAGAAATGCACAAAGAATACTTCATTTCTTAACACACGCGTGCGCACACACACACACACTAGGGCAGAGTTCAGTCCCTTTGTTAAATCTGAGTGTTGTCTAATTTCAGAGGTTTGACTCGCAAATTAGATGTCAGGTTTAGCCCTTTTCTATCGCAGCCCGGAGGCATCTTTTGGGTATGCAGGGGCCCTCTTTGAAGTGTTGTTGTGCTCTTAGATAAGGGTGCTTCGAGATGGTCTCTTCACATTTACCCTGGTCATACTACACAGTGCCCACATGGCTTGGGGTTGCTTTGAAAATCTTTGTGCTTGAATTTATAAACATGTGAGCATCTTTCTTCAGAAGCTGGTAACAAAATTCTGAACAGTTAGGGAAGGAAAAATCTGTACTACATTTCAAATTGGTGCTTACATGGAAGCGTTCAAATGGGCTGAGCCATGTCAATAAATGCACTTGAATTTTTGGAAATGAAATGCTCGCAGCAAAACTGTTCACATAAGTTGTATTGGACATACTGTGCCAATAGTATTACTGTTTGCATCTCTTCCAAATCTCATTCCCACTTTTACACTTCTCTTTATACTCCTGCTATACCATGTAATAATTTTAATATTAAAAGAATCAAGTAGAACATCGCATGATAGCTCTTTTCCCTCCTCATGATTTAAAGCTCAGATAGCTTAGAGATTGGTAAGAATCTTTGAGCTTTAGCAGAAATACTGTGTTTAAACAGTGGCAGTGTAAGATAATAATGAATATAAAAGATTGTGTGTCTTTTAAGCTTGCCACAAAACCCCAAATGAAAAGCAGAGAGATATTACCAAGATACTGAGCATTCCTTCCTGTTCCAGATAATTTTTCCGTACCGCAACTATTTTTCTTATTTACCAAAAAGATAGGGGGCTCCTGAAATGCTCCTTTAAAAAAAGGGATTAGAGATTAAGTGTACTGTGCTTTCATAATGCCATTTAAAAGAGCAAAAGAGCAATTTACAAGTGCAAATAACTTTCAAACCCAGTATTGCCACGTTAATGAGGAGCAAGTCTTTGTTGCAGGTTATTGAAGCCTGAATGCTAGTAACCCGTATACAATGCTATTGACTTTCTTGCTTAGAAGAGTGCTGAAATTAAATTAACTTTGGATATCCGTAATTGGGAGGGAAGGAGGGATAAAAACATGGCTTGAAAAGAACTTCAGCTTTCTACTCTCTTTCTCAGTGGAACCTGAGTGTTGGGGGGTGTGTGTGTGATATATATATATATATATATCAAGCTATCTTTATTGTGCAGCTACATCTGTTGCTGCATAACTTGAATTGCTGTGCAGATGCCACATCATGTCTTCAAATAAGAAAAAGCTGGCCTCGGGTTAATACTGCGGTAGTGCAGAACCCGTAGAATAAAATAGCTGTGCCCTCTTTTTAAATCCCGGTACTGCCTACTGTGGAGAAGGTCGTGTGAGCCCTGTTACTAACTTACAGAGCTTATTCCAAGTAATTTACTGTGAGTATAAAACTCTAAAGGATTTTTTCAAGCCCATCAGGTTGGCTATATTAAAAATTTGTTTATCTCAAGTGTCAAAATTCTGCTTTTCTGTAGGAGTTAAAGAAACTTGCACTGCCTCTACAGATTCTCCTTCATCAACAAGTGAACAACCGGACTACTTCATGTAAGTAAAGTAACGATTAAGCCTCTTATTGAAGCGGTTGAAAAATTGCCTATAAAAACTGTCATTTAGCTACACAATTGAAAATTTGCCAAAATGTAATTTTAGAATGATGACAAGTTCCTTTAAGTCATCCAGCTGTGTTCGAGTACCTGCAAGTTTTAAACTCTGAGGTTGTCCCTTAATTAGTGCAGGAGAAAAGGAAGTGTTAAAAAGAATTTTTAATATATTTTAGAAAACGACTTGAAACGTTTAATTTCATTTTTCTTCAAGAACACAATAAAAAGGAATATGAATGTGCACCATTTCCTTTTTAGAGGTGAGGCAATACAGGAGGAAAGCTGAACGCTAAAATACTGAATACATAAATTTTAACATCTTTTCTGTGTTTTCGCTGCTGAGTGCATCTCAGCTGGAAAGGTGGGGAGGGAAGATAAAGTCCAGCATGGTTTCAAGTCCAGCATTACAAACCCTACATATATGCTAACAGGAGTCAACTATCAAAGCTATTGCTAAAGCTTTGATGTAAAATGGCCACTGACTAACTTGAAGCTACAGCAAAATATCCAATTTCACCATAGAATTGCACACAAAAGAGGTAGAGAAAATAGACAAACCTCAATCAGGTTTTAAGTTTTAGCTGCCTAATTTTGACTACAAAGCAAGGTAAAAAAGCATTAAACTTTCATGTGAAATGTTACATATCTGCAGTGACTGGCATACTGCGGTATGTAAAATTACAGAAGGACTTGCCACTAAATTTAATTGTAGCGCCTAAACAAGTTGTCAGACATCACATGAACATTCCCAAAAGTTAACGTTTACCTGCTATATTCATCCATGACAAGTATAAAAGAACTTGCTTCAAAATGAAATAGCTCTACTAACAGAATCATTTGGTTGCCTAAATACTTTTTTAGAATATTAAAAGTTCTATCAGGAGGATTGTTCTTTGCTGTTGTAAAACAGAGAAATAGCTTCTGCAAAGGGCCGCTGTCTAGGCTTCTTCACCACTGCTTCAAGTTGGAGGGTGGCTGCAGTGGAGTGACTGGAATAATTTGGTCAGTGCAACCTCAATTTCTAAGAAAATGCCTTTCGGGGGGGTGTTGGGGGTGGGCACAGTAGGGAGTAATCTAAAGCTCTTTCTTCGGTTGGAAGGATGAGTTTGAGAAGGTTTTGATGGCCCTTCAGTCCTCAGAGCTGAAATGAGCACCATGGTAGGTAATGCCAGGATGAGCCTGACACTCCCTGGCAGTGCAATTGCACAGCGTCAGCCGCAGCGGTGGCACTGATCCCCCCCACCATGTCGTATCTGCAGTGCAGGAGGGGAGGGAGAAGTCTCTTAAAATGCTGCAAATTGCCAGGTTCACCAGCTTCAGAGGAGTAACGTCAGCAAGGGAGGTCTGCTTCCCAATGAGCTGAGGGTGGTGATACTGAGGAGTAATCTACATGGTTATTTGATGTAACCTTATGTTAAAGTTGGATGCTAATAGCCATTGCTAAAAGTTAAGAAAATGAAACCAAAAGAAAAAGCCTTCATGCAAGATTTCCTGAAGGTTGGTTTGGTTCTGATTGGGAGTAAAAAATTTAATGAAGAATTCTCTGTGAAAGGAGCAACCTCTGGAACAATCTCACAGATCATATACTGGCCGTGGTGTCCTGGAAAAAAATTAGGTCGCACTGTTTCAGACATCTGCCTGATCATTACAGAAAGATTGAAACCCGAGAGCGCCTGCTATTTGATCCAGGTTAAAGGGCTTCGGTAGCTTATTCCAGCTGCTCTTTGTGTCTCTAAGTGCTACATAATTCATGAGTGTAATCACAGCTTTAGCACAAAGATACTTTCCGTCTTAATGTAAAGATTATGAGAGTAAAGGAACTCAAGCTTTTTAAGCAAACTTTAAGCAAAAGCTAGAAAAACAGAAAAGATCTATGTTTTTCCCCACTTCTGTTCTCATTTATTCCCTCTCCATGCACTTATATTGCAAATGCTTTGCTGAGCTCTTCTTCTGTGCTAAAACTCTTGCTGTGGGATGGAACTGTGCATAAGCCAGCACTCCCCACTATAGCTTCACAGGTGCCTTCCAAAATGTTGAAGGGTGTTTCTAGTCCGCTGTCCCACACAATATACTGGTCTCTAAATTAGAGAGACATGGATTCAACAAATGGACCACCCGGTGGATAAAGAACTGGCTGGACGGTTGCACTAAAAGAGTTGTGGTCAACGGCTCGGTGTCCAAGTGGAGACCAGTGACAAGTGGCGTTCCTCAGGGGTTGATACTGGGACCTGTACTGTTCAACACCTTTGTCAGCGACATGGACAGTGGGGTCGAGTGTACCCTCAGCAAGTTTGC
>VUYV01000751.1:60076-90146 GCA_008711295.1 Anarhynchus alexandrinus | reverse complement strand
CAGGTTGCCCAGAGAGGTTGTTGAGGCCCCATCCCTGGAGGTGTTCAAGGCCAGGCTGGCCGTGGCCTTGGGCAGCCTGGTCTGGTGGGAGGTGTCCCTGCCTATGGCAGGGGGGTTGGAACTCGATGATCTTCAAGGTCCTTTCCAACCTAAACCATTCTATGTTTCTGTGATTTTCTTTTTAAAACTGTCTAGCACTCTAATCGGTTGCATCTGGCCTGGGATGCACCACTGGCAACAGTTGTCCTCTGTGTTGGTACAGACTTTCAACTTGTTAAATTTTTACTGCTTGTTAAAATTGATGTGGGGATGATGTGAAGGATTTGTCCCCATGTGAAGGTGCCTGTGTCATCCAAAGAGAACCAGGTCTTTAGGCAAGGATGGCCAGAAGTACTGGTGTGTGACAGTGGTGGGAAATGGTATCTACTACTTGCATTGCCACTTCATGTTGGATTTGTATAATGAGCTTGTTAAATCCACTCGTGTTGACTTGAGGGAGAGGGGAATGAAGAAAGTTTCAATTACATCAGTGGCTTTAAGCTGTTTATGGGTTTTGCCTCCCTTAGGAGGTGATGTGATGGGGTTGGGTTTTGTTTCAGACTTCTCTGCAGTTTGTTTTTGTTGCTGTATTGCAAGTGCCTTAGTTGAATGGACAGCAATGGGAATGGTGTTCACTAAAATAATGTAATTTTATTATTATGCTTTGCTGTTAGATAGGCACAAACGTAGCCAAAAACCTAACTGGATCGAACTCCATAAATGCAATCCCTTCCAAAAATGTAATGAAAATGAACTTTCAAAAGTAAATATAACTTGATTAATCTGTTTCTTCATAGAAGGAGATTGTGATGTAGCAGTTTCTCTTCTCTCACTGAAGCTGATGTGTTTATTGGTCCTTCTATATTTGAATGATTGCTTATGTTTTCTAAGTATGCTACACTTTTTTTTTTATTGCATAGCTTCTGAAAAAAAACTCTAAAAGGTAAAATATTAGCAAATAAGTGTCACAAAGATATGGCAGATTTCCGTAGCTACCTAAATACATTCTCTTGGAGTATGTGTGCTTACATGTAGAAGCAGTCCATCACATAGTCAACGGACTTAAAGCGTGGGTGTCCACGCTTGATATTCACTGTGTCCTTGGTCTAAAATCACATGTGTGCTTATTTTTCCACTAGAAAATACATAGCTATAGTCTCATACGAGCAACGCCAGAGTTACAAGGATGACTTCAATGCAGAGTATGATGAATACAGGAACTTGCACGCCCAGATAGAGCGCGTCACCAAGAGATTCATGAAGCTTGATGCACAATGGAAGCTTCTTTCTCCAGGGTCCAAAGAATATCGGGTAAAGAAGGATAAAATTCTTCCAAAACGCCGCATTTTCAGCACAGGCAGACTCTTTAGTGTATTTATCTGTTAAATTATGCTGATGCGGTTTTAAAAGACTTGCCAGGCTCGATGTCTGAGACTGAGTAACCGGTTGCATAGCTGGCATTACCGGACTGGCTGAGGCTTTGCTGACCGCCTCAGCGTGCTGGCGAGGTGAGGGAGAAGACTGGAAGCGTATGTAAACCCACAGCCATAATCCCAAAGCTTTCCTGACCCTCTATTTCCCATGATTTTGTACACTTAACTAAACCTACAGCCACAGCATACTTATCTTCCAGGTGGTTGATCCTAGCTACGATTTTAGCAGAGAAGGATGTTAAAAACATGATAATTCTGTCTTTCCAACCCAGACTTCTCTGATTTGACTTAAAAGTTCCACATGTTCACTATCAGAATTCCTTCATTCCGTGTGCATGCTGAGGAGTTTTGGTTGGCTTTTATTTAGGTTTTGGGCAGATTGCAAATGTATTTGTGAGCAGAAGTATTTTAAAATCTCTGCTCAACCAGAGGGAGGGAAACCTTGCAGAATTTGCATGCATGCTCAGGCCCTGCCTGGGCTAGCTCTGATTTTTGAAGCTTGCCAAAACCCTGCAAAAAGTTGTTCAGCTCTCAAACTCCACTTGTTTGAGCTGTCTGTGAACGCACAGCAGCATGAGCGACTTCTCAAAGGGAATCTTCAAACATATGCTCCTTTTGCTGCTTATCTCCAGGTTTAGTTGCAGATCTTGGGTGATATGGGGAAGGGGGATGGGTGTTTATTTTTGCAATGCAGGAGAGTGGTGGCTCATGGAGAAGAAAACATCTTGAGTAAAAATTAGTGTATTTTTAGTGTTTTATGTAAATTTGCATTTTCTGGTATTAGTGAAATGTTCTTCATGTTGTCTTTATGTTTTTTTTCCTTGAAGATCCTTCATGAAGAAATTTTAGAAGAGTATCGAAAGGTAAAACAGGTATGTGTAACACCAGATTTGTGGGAGGTAGTAATCACTGAAACTGGCTCAGGGCTAGCTTTGAGCAAAGGACATGAAATACTGCTCTGCAGAAATGTTTTCCTGCCCTAATTTTCTTTTTATCTTATCTTTACAGTCTAGCCCAAACTACTATGAACAGAAGTGTAGATGCGAGTATCTCCACAACAAGCTGTCTCACATTAAGAGACTAATAGGGGAATTTGACCAACAGCAAGCAGAGTCGTAGCACTAGTCTTCTGCTTTGACCACGACATGTGAATGGACTGAAGCTTATTTATTTAAAACTTAAGATTAGTTACTCTAAGATTTTAAAAATTGGTATTAAACTTTTGCATTACAGAACTTTCAGTATTAGCAAACTTAACTTAACTACTTTTGTTATTGTTGGTGTTGCTTATATATATATATTTGAAGCTGCTTTTTCTGGTCCCTTTTTTTCTTCAAGACTTATGTTTGTTCACTGAAATAATTTTATCAGTAGATGCTGGGAACCTCTACTATGAAGTTGTGCACATTTTTAAGAAAATAGTGTAGCAAATAGAAATGCATTTAGTTAAATTTTAAGGCTGTTTTCTGACCTTTCTTGTTAATGCAAACTCTTTGCCTTAAATGGTGGAAGGTTTAAAATTTGCACAAAAAAAAAATCATGTTGTTTTGGAGGGTTAAAGAGGCAAGTATATGTGCTGTATACAGCCCATTTTGTTACAACAGAAACTCACCCCTGCAACTTAAACCCCCCATTGCAGTGGTTGCCTTAAGGTGTTTGCTTGTGTGTATTCAGTGTGGTTAAATTATTAGCTACACTGCTTCCCGCTGTGGTGAAGCAGCTGGGAAGCACGACGTGGCCTACCAGTGTCTGGAAGTGTGTGGTTGTACTGTGTGTGTGTGTGTGTGTGTGTGCAGGAATGTGTGGGTGTGAGCATGTGTGATGGGGAAAAAAAAAAAAGCTGCTACTCTTAAGTATGCCAAATGCTCAGGTTAAAACAACTGATGAGTGTTGCTGTAGGTTTTTCCTATAAAAGTGCTACTTCTGTTGTGGAAGATGAGAGCATTTCCATTTCAATAGTTTGTCAGCTTTAATAATATTGGGGAGATTAAAGCTCCCCAATACTGGGGAGAGTAAAGATACTTTACAAAAACGAAACAGGTATATACTTTTGGGGGAAGATTATAAAATTAAACATGTAGGTTACCTATTTATATACTGCTATAAAGTATTTTTTGAAGAGAGATATATAAAGAAGCTATTGCCTACATGAAATATATATTTAAAGATTTTTGTCCTGGGTGCCAGGAATATAACAAAGAACAGATGTATTTAACTATAAAATACTGTGATCACCAAACAGCACAAAATTCCATTTCATGCTTCTTTTTTTTTTTGTTTATTTTGATGTAAACCATTGCTTACTTTATCATGTGAAAACACAGGTTATTTGGTCAAAATTGAGCAAAATCTTTGTTTGTCATACTGTGTTTGTCTTTTCAAAATGCTGCCAATTGAAAAGGGAAGCATTATGTTTACAAACCTGATTTTGGAAGTTTTACCAAAATTTTGGTAGTACCGCTAATAGACTTTATCTCCAGCATCAAAAAGAAACAACCTGTTGTGTATCACTGTAAAACTGAAAATGTTTGATTGCCAGAAACGTGCGTTCAGGTAAATGGTAGCAATTGGTTTTTTGCCTTAAACTTAGGGGTTCAAAGACGTTGCTTTCATGGAGATGGAATAGCAAGCGCGGTGCATCCCTTTCTGCAGCATGACAGCAATATTTGTGTTACTTACTTGAGACCAAGTTGACTTTGGGTCCCTTGGGCTAGTACAGTTGGTTTTGACTCCACATTTCAAATGGCAAAATGAAGAGAAGAGACTTCTTGCTTCCCGTTAAGAGCTGCATTCTTCTGGCTTTTAACCACCGCGTTCAGTCCTGAGCGTACAGATGCAGTAGTGCCCGGCTGTTCAATTCACTGCAGTTCCGCTGCCACGGCGCCGCGTGGTTCGCTTACAACCTAGAAACAAACTGGCTTTTCAGGTTAAAATAATGTGAAGTTCCTGATGTTGGGACCCGTTTTGGCAGGTCGGTGCTCTTTATCTAAACTGCGTTCCTGGATCTGACGTTGGCAGCCATTGCGGGACACGGTGTTGGGCTCACTGGTGGTGCTGTCACCGTGTAACCGAGACCCAGTGCAATGAATCGATTCCCCCCGCCTTGACCAGTGACCTGTACTCGCGTGCCACCCTCTGGTTTTCGGGCTGTGTATGTGTTGCAGCTGGAGGTTCGTGCTACTGCAGGGGTCCGGTACTGCATATCGTCAGACCTGACAAACTACTGTAAGGGCCTTAATTGAAGGTTTTGCCCATTTGCATTGAGCACTTCTGAAGCCTTGCAGGTACAGCCGGCAGCCCGTGTATTGCAAAATAGTGCTGTAAATCTACACGCCTCTCTCTTGTTTCCCTGGGGCTGATATTCCTGTTCGGCAGACGTTGAGAGCCCGCTCAAGTGGGGCCTCTGACTGTATTTTTTTGCCTTTCCTGTAAAACTGGCCTGCTCGCTCAGAGAAACAAACATTGCAGGTGGCAGCATCTTGGCTGGGGTTACACTACTACAAATCTGAAGCAAATGATTGATGTCGAGAAGGGGCGACTGTGCCAGTCTCCTTCGGAAACTGTGAATCTCACTACAGTTGATAAAAAAAAAAAAAACACGGTCGAAAGGGAGGCAATAGCCCTTTCCAGTTGGCTGAAACAAACGTAGGGTTAGGAGGATCGTTTTCCAGTCTTGCTGGGGTTTGAGGGAGAAAAACTGTGCCCAGAGTAGTTGCAGATATGCTCTAAACTGTCACTTGAAGCAGCTGACTTGACTGCTTTTAGGTCTTCAGGTCACCTTGTTGGGTATCAAAAAAAAAAAAAAAATACTGAAGTCTTTTGGAAGCGTTTTGTAAAACACATAGACATCTTGGAAGCAAGTTACTTTAACAGGTTTCAAGCAGAGATTAGGTTAAGGTGTTGATATTGTAACTTTTCCTTTTTGTTAGCCTTTTTAAAGTAGTAATGTTATGACCATTATTTCTAGATACGTAAATGTTGTTTCCTGCAAAGACCTGTGGCTACTTTGAAGTATAGTTCTTTTCATAAGTTTACTATCATTTGTTTCTGTACCTGACGGGGGAGGGATGTGGCCAGCAATTCCATAGCCTTTTGGGGAAGGGTATGAAATTGACTAAGAGATGACAATATTTGTGAACATGAAGGCTTAAAAGAGGGCTGTGAATCCCCCTTTCTGACTGTGAGAGTATTTTTACAACTTTTTCAATTGTATCCATACAAACTGTATTAAGACTCTGTACGTGAAACATCCTGGGGCATTTTGTTAATGAACACTTGAGCCNGGGGGGGGGGGGGGGTGTCCTGCATCCCTGCAGTGCAGCGCACGCCGCCGCGGGGACTACTGCTGCCGCACCGCGGGAGCATGGGGTGAACGGTGCTGGTGTGGAGGGGGCACCTGGGCGGTGCGTCGCCGCGCCGTAACGTCCTGCTGCTGGTGGATGAAGCGTGCAGGAGTGCTGCTGCCCGGCGTCAGCAGGGAAATGAGAACGATGTGCGTTCAGGAGGTGGTTTGTGGTTCCGGCCCGTTTGAGTGAGCGTGCTGCTTCAGTTGGAGCTGAAAGCAAACGCACGCAGGTATTCGCCCTGCAGGTTGTACTCCATTTCTCACTGCTTTCCCTCTTTTTAACTCAATTCAGTGCCCTGCCTCTCACTTGCCTTTCCTACACAGGCAGATGCGCCGTGTTCCTTGTCTTCTGGTGCCGGGGCCGATTTCTATCCTAAAAGAGCAAACTGTTCACACACTAAATTGCATTTCTTGTTTTTCTCACTCTTCCAAGTTTTGGACTTCTGTCTGTGCTTCTTTATTGGACAGCAGAGGGCACAGTCCCGGCAAAACACTTCAAGCGTTGGAACGGGCTGCCCAGGGCAGTGGTGGAGTCACCACCGCTGGAAGCGTTTAACAGACGGGCAGACGTGGTGCTGAGGGACGCGGCTTAGTGGTGGGCTTGGCAGTGTTGAGTCGATGGTTGGACTTGATCTTAAAGGTCCCTTCCAACCAAAACGATTCTATGACATCCAGCAAACACAGGTGTCTGGGAGCTGTCACAGCCGCGGTGTTTTTCCCCTGCCGGTGCTCGCACACCGCGCGGGGAGGGGAGCGGCAGCGCTGTCTCGGGTCTGGCTGTTGGCTGGACCACCAGGGCTTTCTCTTCAACAAAAACTACTTACCTGTTGCTCAGTAACTGTTGGCACAAGGTGGTTGCATCACTCTCAGCAGTCAATTGTTGGTTATAAATATGAAACTGATGGATGGATGCGGGTCTTACAAGTCGATATCCTTATTCTGGTCCACATTTCACTGTGTCTATAGACTGTTTTAGGATGTGTGATTTCCACATACTTAACAGGCCCATGCATTTCTGGCTGGCATTTCAATCCAGATCCCTAAAACCAAAACAAAACCAAAACGCTTCCTTGAACAGGGAAAAAAAACCCACGCCTCTCTTCTTAAAACCCTAAAAAGTTACCAATCCAGTAAATTATAGTTTCCTAAAAAGTGGGAATCTGCTGTACATCCCTGTTAAAAACCAGTTTTTAAGTACTGAGCTGTTGGTTTCCATTAGAGAATATGTTCCACACCTGTGTTTGCACAAGACGCCGGCGCTGTGAGAGCTGCCGCTGTCAGTAGGCTCTGCACAGCCCCGATCTAACCCTTCTCGCTCCTGAACTCCCAGTGCTCTTCTAGCATGTGTGTTTCTACAGTTTTCTGTTTTGGCCCTGGTCCTGAAGCACATTTACATTTTCCTGAAAGTGATATGGAGAGTCTTAAGGGATGATGTTGAGCCTGTGTAGAAATAGTCCTATTTTTCATTTAGCCGAAGCCTTACGCAGAAGGGTCGGCGGCGCGCCGCAGGCGGTGGAGGGCTGCCCGTGGCAGGAGGGCCGTGACTCGGTGCTGGACACGCGTCCCGCAGCCCAGGTCCCAGCCCCTGGCTCTGCGCTGACTTCACGTCCATCTGGGCATCACCCGTGGGATGTGCGGATGGGCTTGCGCCACCTCCGAAGGTGCCAAAGGCGTCTCCGTTAGAGCTTCCTCTAAAGCCTGCCTGAGAACGCAGCCTTAAGAAAATGGGAAGAAAACTGTTCTCTGGGTGTCGCGCTGCAAGATACAACCGTGATCCAGACCTCAGCGGGTTATGATTAAACTTTTCCAACTTTCAAATGCGTAAAACTTTCAAATGCGTTTCAAATTTCAAACTTCTCATGCGTGGCAGTAGCTGGGGGACAGAGCAGGAACATCCCTGAAGGGCAGGAGGCTGCCCGAGACCCCCGGGGCTGGGGCGGCATCCCTGGGGGGAGGGAGGGGATGGGGGCTGGCAGCCTCCCCCCGTCCAATTCTGTAGTGACTCTGTTTGCCTGGCCGGAGAGGTGGGATGGACTACAGCTGTTGCAAAAGGCCAGCAAGGAGAAGCGCTTTGGAGTTTCTTCCTCAAATCACGCACTTTCCAGGCTGGTTTGGGAGCCACCGGCAGTCTGCGGGACCCTCCTGGGCTTCACCCCCGGGGGCTGTCAGCTCGCGCGTGTCGCACACGCAGCGGGCAGTAAAACCGTGGGTTTTCTGGCAGGTTGGTAAACGCGGCCTCTGCCAGCTCTGGTTCTGCTCCGACTGCCTCAGCCCACCGCTCGGGAAATAATTACCACGTCCCAGGGACAGCTCGATGGTCAGACACAGGTAAGATTGTGGGTGTAGGAAAAAGCAGATTGCGGCACGTACACGAGTAAAAAGATACCCCGGTCTTTAGAAATTTCTCGTGTGCGAACTGGAGCTTCTCTGCCCTTCGCAGAGGACAGGCTGTCATGGTCCAGGCTCGTCCAGTTATTTTTTCATGTTAACAGAGCATGGCCGGGCATTTAAAAGAACCGATGTAGTTGTTGATTGTGCACTGAGTGCCCATAGCCATCCCCTGAGTCTTCATCCTGAGCAGCGAGTAGTGAGAACTTCATGTGTCCGTCTTCACCTTGAAGCTCGCAGGTCAAATTCCAGATCACATGGAAGATCTTTCAGGTTAAGAGACACCCAGCCTTCTTCCCCCAGCCACAGAAGTCAAAATCAGCCAAGTCCACCTCCCTGACCCACAAAGGACTCTGCCAGCAACCAGCACAAGATGAAGACAGATGCAGTGATGTCCTTGTTAGGCTCACCCGTTGTTCTTGGCTCTGCCGGCCGGGTGTCCTGCAGACCACAGCTCTGCTGCTCCCCCTCCCTGTTGAAGGCTCTGTGCCTCTCAGAGCACCCTCGTGAGCACACAGCTCCAACCCTGTGTAGAGAAGAAAAACGTCAAAGCTCCTCACACCTCAAACGCTTCCTCAGTCTGTGCAGAGACGGAGAGGGGCAATCCTGCAAGCTGTCCGCCGTGCTGCTCGTAGGACGGGGACCCTCCTCGTACACACCGCCGCACTCGGTCCCAGCCCTTGCGATGCTCTGCGTGCACCCAGCTCGGCACTCTTTCTTTTTCTTTCCTCCATCACCCTGGCTGAACCTCCGCCACCTTCTTAAATATGTCAGCCATGTGTGCAGGCTAAGAACGTCTTCAAGACGTAATGAAATACGTGCTTCTAAAATAGCCATTTTACTAATAGTAAAATTGAATGCTAAACCCGCAAGTAAAAAACTCTACGAGGGTATCTCTTCACTAGAAAGCCAAAAATACTGACCGGGAGAAGAAAAATAATCCTAAACCCACAGAATCCCAGGTTGGAAGGGACTTCAAGGATCATCCAGTCCAACCTTTCTTGGCCAAAGCACGGTCTAGACAAGATGGCCCAGCACCCTGCCCAGCTGAGTCTTAAAAGTGTCCAATGTTGGGGAATCCACCACTTCCCTGGGGAGATCATTCCAATGGCTGATTGTTCTCATTGTGAAAAATTTTCCTCTTGTGTCCAATCAGAATCTCCCCAGGAGTAACTTGTACCCATCACCACTTGTCTTTTCCATGTGACTCCTTATAAAAAGAGAGTCACCATCTTCTGTGATGCAACACTTTAAATACTGGAAAACGGTGATAAGCTCTCCCCTAAGCCTTCTTTTCCCAAGGCTGAACAAACCCAGTTCTCTCAGCCTTTCCTCATACAGCAGCTTCCCAGCCTTGCATCATCTTGGTTGCCCTCTCTGGACCCTCTCCAGCTGGTCAACCTCTTTTTTGCATAGCCGGGGCCAAAACTGGACACAGTATTCCAGATGTGGCCTGACAAGTGCTGAGTAGAGTGGGATAACGACTTCTCTCTGCTGGTGATGCCCTTGTTGATGCAGCCCAGCATCCTGTTGGCTTTCTTTGCCGCAGCAACACGCTGTTTGCTCATATTGAGCTTGTTGTCCACCAGGACACCAGGGCCCTTTCCACAGAGCTGCTCCCCAGCCGGGTGGATCCCAGCCTGTGCCGCACTCCTGGATTATGTTTTCCAGGTGCAAGAGCTTACACTTGTCCTTGTTGAACTTCATAAGATTGTTGTTAGCCCAGTCTTCTGCCCTATCCAGCCCTTCCTGCGGGGTGGCTCTCCCTTCCCAAGTGTCCACTTCCCCACTCAGTTTGGTATCATCAGCAAGCTTCATCAGGGTACACTTGATCCCATCATCCAGGTCACTTATGAAGCTGTGAAACAGCATTGGGCCCAATACCAATCCCTGAGGGACCCCACTTGTGACACACTGCCAGTTTGACAAGGAGCTATTGACCACCACCCTCGGGGTGCACCCTATCAGCCCGTGCCCCAGTCACCACACAGACCACTTGCCTGGACCGTAACGCACCACTTTCTCTAGGAGGCGGCTGTGGGGAACTGTGTTGGAAGCCTTGGAGAAATCCAGGTGGACAATGTCCACTGCTCACCCCTCATCAACTGAGTGGGTTACTTTTTCGTAGGAAGAGATCAGGTTTGTCAAGCACGATTTGCCCTTGCTCAATCTGTGCTGGCTTTTCCCAATCATGTGCTTCATTTAACTTGTGATCGCCCCCAGGGTGGTTCATTCCATGACTTTCCCAGGGACTGGAGTAAGACTGATGGGCCTAAAATGTCCTTCATCCTCCTTTAAGCCCTTCTTGTAGATGGGGGTGACATCAGCCTTCTTCCAGTCTTCTGGGGCATGCCCTGATCTCCACAACTTCTCAAAGCTTATGGAGAGCGGCCAAGCCACGATGACAGCCAGCTCCCTTAACACACTCAGGCGGATATCGTCAGGGCCCATCGATTTGCAGGGGTCAAGCCCCTGTAGTAGTTCACCTCCCGACTCTTCCTTCACTGACGGTGGGTCTGCGTTTCCATCAACCTGGATTGTTGTTCCCAAGGCCTGGGGCCCAACAGTGCTGGTAAAGACAGAGGTGAAGAAAGTGTTGAGAACCTCTGCCTTTTCAGTGTTGTTGGTGACTAACTCACCACAAGCCTGTAAAGACAAAGCCTTGACCAGAACTCAGCCTTCCAGTCCAAACAGCCCACTATACCTGGGTGAAGCCTTAGGGGTTTGTCTTCTCTGCCTTGCAGTCTGAGGCTTCTGGGGCAGACCAGGACTGGCTGACACATCTGCCTTCATGCTGACAACACTTTCGGCAGCATTTTCTAAGAGAAACTGTGGTCTTCTCCTATATGAGACTGCTAAGGGCAGCAACTATTGTGTTACTTGCTCTCTACTAACAGAGCTTCCCCTCCTACCACTGCTGTGAAATGGGCACAAACCATGCCCAGAACACCACGTCACAACCCCAGGAACAAGATGCCAGCTGTGCTCTGCAGCAAACTGAATGCCACTCCACTGCATGATTTCTAATCACCCAGCCCTTCCCACAGCAAATCACTTCCAGTGGCACATTTTTGTCACAACATGGTCAAAATTTCACCACACAGGCTTTTGGGGAGAAGACGACAAGCAGGTTGTCACAGATTTACAGTAGTGGCAGCGAAGATAAGATGAAACAGACTTAACAGTATCCTTGGCTGAAATGCCTGTTGCCTCCAAAACCACTGAAAAAGGCCAACAGGTGATGAGAAATGCAGCTTCTCCACCCCTGGGACAAGGCTAGGAGAACCAGCACAGGATGAGAAGGGCAGAACAGGGAACTTGAAACTGTTGTCTTGTAGTTAGTGATGATTGTGCAGATCAGGGGAGAAAGGACAAAGCAAGTGCTTCAGGAGAAGCAAAAGGAAGGTGGCCCCTAGGATGTCCTGCAGTGCTGTAAGGAGCAAACGCAGATGATGCGCACAATTGTGGAGCAATACACACAAAGTTGCCCTTTCTAGCAGCTTTCACAGCCTGTTGACAGCCAAAACAATGGTGTGATGTGTGGGAACAATGGTCGTGTTTCAGAGCAGGCTTGCCGTGTGCTTTCCCAGCGAAAGCATCTTCCTCGCTGTCTGGCAGAGAGAGACCACAAGTGCATCTGGAAGGGTTTCCCGACTCAGAAGTTTTGCTGGCATCCCAGATCAGCATAATGGCACAGCTGGAGTGGCCTGTTGGTCATGTCCTGCTCTTACAAATGCCACGTCACCACATCCAGCTAAGGGGCAGGTTATTGCAGGCATGTGCTCTCATCCATGACCTGTTCATTCGCTCATATCAGTACCTTGGCTGTGGCCATAGCCACGCTCCTGGTGGGGTTATGAAATCCTTCAAAGCCTACAAAACCAGAAGGATGAGACCAAGTCTCATGCAGACACAGGTCCCCTATGGCATGTTCAGCATCCACGCCAGAGACCAGAGGTGAGGACCATGAGAACCTTAATGGTATAAAAATATGTGAAACACATCAACAGATAGAGAATCAGCACATTGTTGAAGCTGACCTCCAAAGCACCGAGGTCCTCGGGTAAGGCAACAGTCCACAAAGCACTTCAGAAGCATCCCTAACTCATTGCACCGGGACAGACCACGGCATGGCTCCAACCAAAATTGCCATGAGTAGAAGAGAGCACAAACAAGAGACACTCAGGCTACTGAGAAGGTGGTTACGGGATGCTGCTGACCACAGTCTCTTGGGCACCACCTTTCTTCTCCTAAAAAAACTGCCCTAGAGGAGGAGGACGAGACTCCCTTCTCGTAAATCATACACAGGGCAACCAACGCACCGACAGTTGTGGGGCACAGGGGTGAAAGATGCTCAGGTAAAGGCAAAGCGGAGCAGCCACCCGCGTGTTGGGCATCTGGGAGGAGAGCGGGGAAGGAGCCGGCTCGGGGGCACCCAGCGCTGCCTCAGCCGAGCTCTTCACGCCGCACATCTCAGTGAAGGGGCCAGAGGCCAAACAGATGTGGAGAACAGACATCTTTTCGTCTTTCCGAAACGGTAGGAGTTGCATTGGTAATCACTGTGGGGAAGCAGACGGGTTACTGAAGAGCAGATTTCTACCTCCAAAAATATCAATCAGCATCTAACATAAACAGATGCTCCAGACTGATTATCTGAGAAGATGCATAATCCTTCCATGAACTACAGGTACCTACCAGCAGGGTGTCAGATGTACCTTCCAGAAATACGGCATTTTGTCTTCAGTTTCTGCATACCACTGCTCATAAAAAGGTGTTTTCACTCACTGCTCACTGTGACAGTTCACATTTTAAATAACCAACTTCTCCCATGAATAACAGAATCTGCGCTGCACTTCTGTTCTCCTGATGCTCTGCTCAACCACTTCCTACACCAGGACCTGTCACCAAAAGCACACCTAAGGTAAGTATTTTTGGTTTGGGGCTTTTTTTCGCTGGTTAGGTGTGTGTCCCCCCTCCTTTTTCTTTCCATCCTACTCCCACTGCAAATCAACAAGTTCTGCTAGCAACATTAAAAAAAAAAAAAGGAAACAGCATCTTCTCGCTGTTTGCAAGGGTGTTTTATTACGGGTGTTGCTAAGAGAAATATTAAAATAGGAGGACAGTGATTCCCACAACCAATAATAAAGTCTGCTATGATTCAAAGAGGGCTTATGTGGATTATCCTTTGCTGCCGCCAGCTGGAGCGGTGCCTGCTCATTGATTGCTTTGTGACTGCACTATCTAAGAGAATGAGCTGAGAGCCTGAGTCAAAAGCTGCGCTTCTGATGAGGTGCATAGAGCCATATTCTTACCCAGTGTGTTTTCTTTGGCTGACAAGACAACATACCTCAATTTCTGAGTGTTTCTGCTGTTAGGGCATTTTGAGATAAAGCACTCTGGAAAGAACATTGATAGGATGAGGGGTAATGGATTCAAACTGAAAGAGGGGAGATTTAGATGAGATATCAGGAAGAAATTCTTGGCTGTGAGGGTGGTGAGCCCCTGGCACAGGTTGCCCCGAGAAGCTGTGGCTGCTGGAGGCGGAGGTGTGGTGTGGTGGTGGAGATGGAACATCCCTGGAGGTGTTCAAGGCCAGGTTGGACAGGGCTTGGAGCAACCTGGGCTGGCGGGAGGTGTCCCTGCCCGTGGCAGGGGGTTGGAATGAGACGGTCTCTAAGGTCCCTTCCAGCCCAAACCATTCTGTGATTCCATGAAAAGCAGACTGAAACTGCCAGCCCTTTCTGATCAGAGCTCTGAAAGTCCTCATGGCTCTTTCCCCTGTCAAAACACAAATGGTTAGAATTAAAGTACAGCCAGAACAATGCCTTGACATAACAATGCATGATAATTAATTAGCCAATAAAAGCAAAAAGCCAGCCATCATACAGGGTCTGTCGTGGAGGATGCTGAGCGCTGACCCCGCTAGGGTGTCCTGCAAGTACCGTCCAGAAGTGGTGACTTTGCACTGTGCTGGTCCCCTTCTCCAGACACTGATCTCTGTACTTTTAGGCTAAAGAAGGTTTCTTTGGCTTATTACTACTACTATTATCATCATCATCATCATCATCATCATCATCATCATCATCATCATCATCACCACCATCATCATCTCAGAGGGCGTTCAGGTTGCACCTGACAACCCAGCATCTTTCTTCATGATAAGGATATCGTTCTAAGCAAACACAGCCCTCGGTTGTTTGTCCTCGTGAACTTGGCAGTTCAGGGAAGGACTCGCACAGGTCGCGTTCACGCCATTTCCAACAGTGACCGTCGCTGTAATTCCCTCCCAGTATTATCTGGGGCACTGCTGTGAGAAATGACCTCACGAACAAGTGTGAACCGCAAGAGTCACAAGTGTGTATACACCATGGAAAGCAAATGGGATAGCGTGCGGTGGTAAGAGTCGGACTTGAGTAGGAAAGTGATTTTATTTAAATTTAATTCCCCTCCAACCCCAACTAATTATGGAAAATCTGAAATTGTGTTGTCCTTCATCAGCATTGCAGCAAAACCGAGGTGGGTTTTCTTCCTAAAAAGAGTCTCTTCATATCTTTCAGGGTTTTTTCTTACAGGACTTCTTGGTCAATTCAGACATGGTGCTAAGACCAAAGGGCTGACAATTAAGCTTTAGCCATATCAGAGCAGTGATATCGTCTCAGGGCGTAACCGAGGGAAGGAAGGGATCGCTCTGAAATGACAGAAAGTGGAAGCCTTCAATAAGCAAATATTGACCATCCTGGAGGTCAACTGATGCAAAGCAAACACCGAGCACAGCCGGAGCCAGCGCCGTGGCTGGAAGCAGGGTAGCAACCTCACCTCTCCATGGCATCACTGCCCCGTGCAGGGCGACGTACGAGCTGACGTGCAGCAGAACCCCTTCCCAAGGGCCAGCCCTGCCGCGCTGGCAGCCTGGCCTGGGACGCTGCCGCTGACCCCACTCCACCCGTGTCCACCGGGCACCTCTTTCATACCAACCCATGGAGCTGCTCCTGCACCATAACCGTGCCTTTTGAAGCACTTGAGTGGTTTCTTGAGTGTTTCTAACACTTGTATTTTCTTAAAATTTTAACATATTTTAGCAGCGTTTATAGTGGTATCATCCCTTTCCTCTGCTCTTGAGGAGGGGGGAAGGGGCCATAATCCGCAGACCTTCCAAGCACCTTTCTGCACGATGCCTCTTCCAGATCTCCTTTCCTCCCCTCATTTCCAAGCTGATGCTTTCCCCACAAGAGCCATTAGTTATACGGGGTCACCCTCCTCTGCTGAAGGTGACTGTTTCAGAACTTCTCTTCTTCCTGCAGACCACTGGGGACATTTGCAGAACCGCTGTGGTTGTGTGCGGACTTCCTCAGGACGCGCTCATGCCCCACTGCGTTTCAGAGGGGAAACCTGGGGGGAAAACCCATATAATTTTCTTTAGCCACGGGAAAAAAATTAATTTGAGCTTTCATCCTCCTTAGATGCTCTGATAATCAACCGGCCACAGGAGACAAATCAGTAGCAAGTCAGATGTCCTTAATTCTAGGACCCACAAACCTGACTTTTTCAACTCAGATTACCTCGTATGTCACAAGTGGCTAATGACACTTTTCCTTCCCTCCCCTCTTGCCTCAGCTGCGGAAGACAAATAATAAAAATTAAAAAAAATAAAAGTTATGAGGAGGTACCTTTGGTGGCACACCAGCGAGCATCCAGGCACCCACGTACGGCATGCGGAAGGGTGCAGAGGAGACAACCTCTATCAAGGGGCTGGTGCCAGTGCAAAGGTCCCTTCTCCCCTCCCGGCTCATTGTGGTACCGCGAAGTATTCAACTAGACATCCGACTCCTCTCTTTGCTGGGTGAAGGACTTTGAGAGGCACAAGGCAAGAGACAAAAACACCAGAGGAAAAAGGGAATAAGAGCGGTGAGATGAAGATAGTCGCAAGAAGAGGTCAAGGCGGAGGCACAGCAATAATCCCCCCGCTGCCGGGGGTGACGATGACGCTAGGGTGGCTCGCCTTCCCGAGCCGCGGTGCCGAGAGCCGGCAGGCTCCCTGCTAGAATCCATCCTTCGTGTGTGTTTGTCAGGGCAGCCATGCCCAGGCTTGCGTGTGTTTCCAGGGCAGAGCGGCAGGCTGCCGCAACAGCATTTATCATCGTTCCTCATCAGGAATCAGTTGAGCACTGACTATCGAAAGGTTCAGTTTTCCCCGGTTATCCCAAAGTTCAGCCTGTTCCTACCCAAAGCTCGCCTGGCAAGATCAGTCTTGCGGAAAGACCTTGCAGGAGGTCTTTGGCGGCGGCTGAGCCAGGAGGGTTACAAAACCGGCTTTGATCTCCGCCGGATCCCCAAAGCGCCAAGGCGTGCGAAAACGTCCGCAAAGCAAAATTTGCCACGTTTTTTCCCAAACCTTAACCTACAGCTCAGCGTGCTGCGTAGCCGAGCCCGTGCCTTCGCCCTTGCTCCTGCGGTGTCTGCCGCGGTAACGGCACATGCGCCCGCTGGGAGCGATGCTCGGCAGCCTCCACCTTTTTTTCTGGACAATCCTCTGTTCCTCCTGAGGGCGCGGGTGCTTTTGCACTGACCCGGGTTGTTTTGGGCAGAGAGAGCAAGAGTCCACAGCCATTTGATGGGTATTCCTTTTTCCCAGAGTCGGCGCAAAATTTCTGCAGTTCAAAATTTTGTGTTGGATCCACAGCAGCGGGATCTCAAATTTTCTGTAAAAGCTGCATAATATCTCACTCACAGAAAGCTTCATCTAAGAGCAACGGCATTTTGAGTCAGTGACCCAGCGCTTGCAAGAAAGGACTGCCAGAGCTTTTCAAAAAGACACGATATAAAAAGAAAATCGGTCAGGCTCTCTTGGAGAAGGACAGCACGGTTTGTTGAGTAGAGGTCAAGCCGCATCTCGCTGTGTCTTCCCAAACTCTCTGTGCTCAGATTTCAAAGCTGAATGGCTGCTCGTGCCCATAACACGCAGGTCTCCGGCTGCCCATTGACATCCCGAATAACGGTGGACGGGCTACGTAAAAGTGCTTGACAGGGAAGGTCCCACCACGAGTAAGTGCTGGAACCGGCAGGGCAATAGGGTGTGCAGAGAATTAAATCGCTGCCTCCTCAGGAACAGAAAGTGCAGGTTTCTGGCCTGCAAATCTTGGCCCTGAGCAAATCTTGGGCCAAAAAAAAAAAAAATCCAGATGAGACACAAATTGGGGTGAACAAGATGGAAGGAGATCAGCCCACCATGTGGAGGTGGCTGGGGAGGAGGAGGCAGCAAAAGGGCCATTCCTGGGCCATTCCCCAAGGGTGCTTTCCCATGATCATTAAAAATGACTTAACCTTGTCAACAGTTCCTAGACATCCGAGTCACACCGATAAATATCTGCACGTCTTGCCCTGCCTCGGCTGCGTCATGACCTACAGCACTTCACAACGTGATGCAGCTCCGCCACAGACAAAAGGGAAGAGCTGAATCACCTAATTTATTAATTGCGCTTGCTTCTTCCCACCAAAGAAACTCTTCCTGGTTATGCACAGACACGTGGGACGGCTGTGCCGCCGCCACACCAACACTTCAGGCTGCCGCAGCATCACCTGCCGGCCCCACCGGGGGTGCCTCGGCCCTGACGATGGGGGGATGATGGGATTCACACCACCACCTTCGCCCTTCTGCGGTGCTCCCCGTGCGCTTACAGCTTGCGCACTGCTTGAGAAAAGACGCCGATCGACCCCACTACGCCGCAAAGAGGTGCAATACCTTTGTCTTGTTTCTGTGTAGATAATGAGCCTCGCAGAACCACGGCGCCGCTAACGGCAACAATTTGTGCTTCTCAGCAACACGGGTTGTCCCGAGACAGGGAGCAAACTTTGATAAAGGGTACGCTGCCTCCCGTGGTGTCCAGGGTACAAACCTTGACGGAGCCATGGCGTTGCGGAGTGTAAGAGCAGAACTTCGGAGGTTCTTTCTGAGCCGCCTCCTACGCTGCACCTTAACTCACTGCTGCAGTTTGGCCTTCTCTACCTTCAGTATGGGTTTGCCTTTACCAAACAAGTGGCACTCGCCCCTTAGCTTCTGCCCGCCTCGCACACCAGCCCCGATATTGTGTGTCCGCAAGAAAACAGATTTTTATTGGGTGTATGTGGCAGAGTATAAATTTGTAGGAAAAGTAGCTTTAAAGGTTCCTGCAGAATTTCAGTGGCAATTTTAGGCAATTTTTTTTTTTTTCTGAAAATGAGAAATAAACCAAGACTGGAATTCACAGCTTTTACCTCTCACAAAGATCAAAGCAGGATCGCTGAGCTGTGCCACGTTTTTCCAGCTCCCTAATACCCCGGAACGCAGTCATAGTTTGGGGACTGACTCAGAGGGAACCGTCGCCTACTGAGTCACAGCTCCTGCCACCTCCTCACCGCCAGGCTGCCGGCACCGAAGGCGTGGGGCAGCGATGCCGTGCTGCCGCGCCGAGCTCGTGCCTGGCAGGTCGCACGCGGCGCGTGGGGACAACGCCCAGGCAGCGAGATGTGGAATTGCAGAGGACTGGGAAAAGCGAGGATGCCGGCGGGATGTCTGCGGGGCGGCTTCCCAGCCAAAAGGAGATCTGGAGCGACTGAGGTTGTCTGACCACTTCTCGCACTGCAGCTTCGTTTCTTCACCTCTGAGGAATCCCAGCGGGAAGTGTGGGGAGGGTAAATGTCAACAGAAGCTGCGGCAATTGCTGGCAGTGCCCAGCCCCGAGACACCTGCGCGCCGGGAAACCTCATGGGAGAGAGCATGGAGGTTTGGGAAGCCCACGGGCAACGAACAGCCGGGTTCTGCGCACGGCTTCTCTTGTACAGCGGCGGTACCCTGTTGTTGGAGGATAACTATTGACTAAGTCTGACTCCTAGATCTCAGCGACCATTTACATAAACATCTACTGTTAAAAAGAAGTTGAGGCGAGGCTGATCTCCACGCAGGCTGCTGGAGGGCTATCCTCTATCGCGACAGGTCGCGGAGACACGTCACGATAGAGGAGCAAACAGGAATGTGATTGAACCCCTCCAACCTTCACCACATACCATGCAAACATATTTTTTCCTGCTGATTCCGGCTGAAAGTGAAAGGTAGACACAGCCACTGATTGTACCCCCTAATTATCTCCACGGTAAAGACGTTTATCTTTGTGACGATGAGGGACGCACCGTCTGTCTCTACAGCAGTTCTGGCCTTTGGGCAACAGCACAGTCTGAATTGCCTCTCATTTCTGTATGTACAAGATGCCTACCACCCTGGTTAGGCACAGATTTACTTTTCATTCAAAAATACTTAAAAGTAAGTAGTTTTCTCTGTAATAGTAAAATCTCTGTAATACAAAAAAAATCATCTCTATAATACTAAAAAAAAAAAAAAGCTGAAAGGCATCCTCCATGTGAACATCGTCTCCCTCTAACAGACACAGCATGTCTTCTTCTTCCCTTTTGACGACGCTTTATCATTTGACAATAGCCCCCGAGGACAGCCTGCGCCTCAGCGCTCTGACGGATTGTGGCACCTGAAAGCAGAGAGCGATCCCGCAGAGAGCGATCCCGCAGAGAGCCTCGGTGTTGCTCCAATGTCAAAAAGCAGCGTCGCGTCTGACCTCAGCAGCAAACGTTTCCCAGGGGTGACCTGGGGTGGGCACGGCCTCTCCTCCGCAGGAGCTGCATCCCTCAGCAGGCGTTTTGGGGGTCTGCACATCTGCCCCGCGATGGGGCAGAGAAACCCGGGAGGGACCCGGGAGGGACCACAGGGAGCAGAAGATGTTCCGGACGATGCTGGAGTCCCGTGCACCGACATCACACCATAGATCAACAGGAGGATGGAAGAAACCTGAAGTCTTCAGTCTTGCTTTCCTTTGGGAAACTCCACCTCTGAAAGCCACTTTGGGGAATTTGTGTTTTCGTGTCCAAGGGACCAAACACGCCGACGGAGGCAGGGAAGGCCGGGCTGTGACTAACCCGGGCTGCGCGGCAGGAGCGGGTGGAACGCCTTGTTGCACAATGGCAGGTCGTCTCTCCATGGACAGCTTCTCCAAAAGACCTGGTTTGCTTCCTTCTCCTCCCCGCTGACGATGTCTCGGGCACAGGGCATTCCTGAAACTCAGATTAAATTTAATACAACAACAAAAAAATAAGTCACGCTCTTCATGCAGAGAGCCGGTTGTGGGCCACACAGCAATGACGCAGCGGGATTTCTCTGACACATCAGGAAGGTTTTGCTAGTCTCAGCTGTTTTCTTCCCAATGCCCCTCTGAGCTCTGTGCTTCCGTCAAGGTACGCAGCAGTGGAAAATAGGGGGAAATGACAAAAAGCAGGGAGTGAACACACTTCAGCACAGCTGATGTTGTTGATGAAGTTGATGTTGTTCATCAACATCATGTTGATGATGATGTTGATGATGTTGATGATGTTGATGAAGTTCACACAACACACGTCTGCGCTGATGTGGGGCCAGGAGGGTGCTGCGCTGCAGGATCTGCAGCTCTCCTCCCTTGCCCACACCGTGGAAGCGAGGGGACCGACCATCCCTGGCCGCACACCACCACGGTCCGGGGGCAGGAACGTCAGGGCACGGCTGCAGGCTGCTCACCATAGGCGAGGTAATGCATTAAAATTCTGCAAAAGCTCCATTTTAGCAAGGTTCAAACTCTCTGAGGACGTACTCAGGTGAATCGGCATCTATATCCACTGAGTTTTCAAGGATGACATCCAGCCTCATCATTCCCATTCAGAAAGAGGGAATAGTCACCTCACAAGCAAATCCCCTGTTGTCCTTCCCACTGAGGCACCAGGAACAGCAGGATGTGTCCCACCACATCACCACCTTCTGCTCGGATGCTTTAGCATTCAGGGGATGGACCCCCTTAAATCACGCTGCAGGTGCTTCAATAATTAAGGACCAGCAAAACCAAAACCACCCAAAACAAACAGATGCAGGAAGGGCAATAGCATTTCATAGAATCATAGAACCATAGAATGGTTTGGGTTGGAAGGGACCTTAACGATCATCTCGTTCCAACCCCCCTGCCCTGGGCAGGGACACCTCCCACCAGCCCAGGCTGCTCCAAGCCCCGTCCAACCTGGCCTTGAACACCTCCAGGGATGGGGCAGCCACAGCTTCTCGGGGCAACCTGCGCCAGGGGCTCACCGCCCGCACAGTGAAACCCTATTTCGTATTCAGTAATTTGATGTTGGGGTTTTTTTCCACCCCCTTTTTCAGCAGTTCAGTCAGACTGGCAACAAAACCACGGTGGCGATATGCTATGGACAGAGCCCGAGGCTGGAAGCTTTCCTGGCACACCCTCAGCACCCATGGGGATTTGGGGCCGCACCCGACAAGAGCGGATCCCGCCTGCGATTTTAACACGGGGCAGAAAAAAATCCCAACTGCTTTCACGTTTCAAAAAAAGTTTTACAGCATTTTGCAAATTCCACGCACCTCCTGTAAGCGCCTACTCATTGCCATCCCTCCCCGGCATCGCTGACAGCAGCATCACCTGAGCAGCTGCCCGGGAAACAAACGCACAGCACATCCCGCATCCGCCCTGCAGAAGGAAAACATCCGTCTCCGTCATCTAATGGGAGACACTTATCGTCCTCTGCTGGGCTGCTGCTCCGCACCCCGCCACGGGCAGGGATGCTCCTGCCCTCTGCCTGCACCCTGCGCCGGGGCAGGCGCCCCGCGGCGCAGCCTCGGGGGCGCGTTTGGCCGGTCCCAGCGCCGCAGAAGGGACACCACTGCGGAAAGGAGATGCTTCGGAAACGGCGGGGCGAGGCGGCGCTCGCCGAGGCGCCCGCAGCCGGCGGCGCCGTGCCCGGTGCTTAGACAGAAAGGGAGTCCTCGGAAAAAACGGGGTCGGTTCTTAACAGGCTGGCGGCAACGGGATGAAACCTGACAGCAACGGGATGAAATCTGGCAGCAAGAGTTATTCAAAGCCCAGACAGGCGGAACTGACGCACGCGAGCCTCGTTCCTACTCATTTATATCCACTTTTTTCTTTTTTTTTTCTTCAGTTAAAAAGATAAGCACATATTTTGGGGTATATTGGTAGGATGCCCCAGCGTTACACGAGTTTACAAACTCCGAAAGTTATCTTGCAAACATGTCAGGTGTGGTTTGTGAGGATTTTCCAGTCCGCTCTTCTTGGGTAGGACGGGTGGGAATACATTTGGAAATAAGGATTATTTTTAGCTTTGATCTCCCAGATCCAACTACAAACTGAATTGCAAATAACTTTTCTATGCTCCGAAGCAAAGGAAGAGGGGACTGTGTCTCCTTGTTTCTCCTCAAAACGATGCTTGTGTTGACACCAGGGCAACACAGCTTCTCATAGCAGGGAAAAAAAAAAGTAGTCCAACTTGAACATTTTACAAGAATTCTCAGAAATGCACAGTGCATTGTAGTATTAAGTACAGATATGCTCTCCCCAGAAATACATGCAAATATAAAGATTTATCGGTACAGAATTAAAAAGAAATCCTACTTTGATATACGTGTTGTTTATTTTTCTCACATTCTCCTTCCCCTTCTCTGCTCCGTTCAACTGACCTATTACAAACCTTACGGTCCCAATTTTTGTTTTATGCTCAAGTAGCCCAGCTGACTTCATGGCTGATGTGTACCAACAGGGATGAAAAGGAAGACTGTGGACACAAACCCCCCAACAGACAACGCCGTGACAGAGCTCGCACGCTCTCCCCACGCACCGCTGAGCAGTACCACTGTCACCGGGGAACTGCTCTGACATTTCTATAGAATTACAAAGGCAAGAGGAAATATACCGAATTCCAGCCCTCCGGCAGTCCAGCGCGACAAATGACTCCAAGTATTTCTCAGCTGCAATATTATTCAATTAAACAAATACTCCATCACCCGGGGAACATTATGACACTTAGAGAAACTCAAAGACAGGAAATGTACTCCACGAGACAGACGCGGACCAGGAGCAGAGGACGGGAGCGCACGGGAAGCCAGGCCAAGGGGGAGATGGAGGACCAAGATGATTCCCAGCGCCCCTGCGCCGAAATCCATGTAGAGACAGAAAAGATGAATTTGGGCTTCTGTCTTGAGCGGTGCGGCCAGACAGAAACACTGGCATTGGCCCAATAAGCAAACGTGAACAAGAAAGGGCTTTTTTTTTTTTTTAATATAGGAAAAGCAAACATGAGGATTATTTATTCTGTTGAACATAGAGCAGGCTTCACCACAAATTTTGAAACTCCTCTGCACAAAAAGAAAAGGCAAAGGTTTAAGCTCACTGGAAGGAAGGTTTGACACCCGGTCAGTGTTAGCTCAGTGACCAGAGGGCAGTCTGGGGGTCACCTGCTGATTTCTTGTGTCGTCTGTAGTAAATCCCCTTAACCCTGCTGCACCTACGGTTTGCGATGTTCTAAGACAGAAGTAACCAAACTGCTGCAAGCGCCTTAAAATAAATCTACATAAATTTAACACCTAAATGAGACCAATGCGCCAGCATCTCATGATCATAACTAACAAATTTAAGATTAATGAATTATATATCATCAGTACTAGAAAGACTTTGTTTCTTTAAAAAGACAAATCAAACTTTTAACCGCCGTGTGCCAGGGTTTGTTGAGTTCCTTCCGATAGCAATTCTTCGCGGAGGCAGGACAAAGCCGGTAGCCTTTTGCCTCACATACCACCCTCTTTACTCAGCACTTAATAGCTGCTGCCGGGGAGAGCAAGAACAGGTTGGACTTGTGCCCTTTTTGCTTACTTTTTTTTTTCTCCCAGTGTTGCTTGTTTTCACCTGGTCCTTCAATTCCTACTTCTTATTCGAAGATATCTCTCCTGCAGGAGACTCAGAAGAAATGTAATGTTTTTAATTACCTCAAATAAAAAAAAGGGTCCAAAACTGTGCTAAAGCATAAATGATGTCCTCCAACAAAACAGATTTTGCTGGTGTGGCATCTGCAATGACCAGCTGAGAAAAACCCCGTTTCTCAGGTGGTGTGTGAAACCTGCTCAAGTCATCCCATGACATTGCTTGACGCAAAGTGTGCCGGACAGGGAAAATTAAAGCAGAAAAGTGTTTCCAAGGCAGATTTTTTTTTTCTTTTGTTCTTTAGAAAATACAATACAGAGCGCAAGTTCCTCTCAAGGCCACACACAGTGAATTACGGCTGCAGACACGTTGATTAGAAAAAGGTGATTTGCAGCCAGCTTGGCAGGGTGGGTTCACCACAAGCCCTCAGCTGTGGGTAAACCTCAACGCTGCCCGTGCCTGCTGCCATGAACTGGCCCCTTTTCCCTCAAATTTGCCTCCACACAGACTCCGGGGGTTTTTTTGCACAGTTTTTTGAACAGCCTTCTTTACCCTAACACTTTGCATTCCCCCCAGTCTGCACCAAACTGCCCTGGCCTCCCACAAAACACCGAGAACCTCACCTGGCTTTACCTTCCCTCTGCTCTAAAACCGTAATTTTCACAAACTGAACTTTCTCAACAAATCCCTGATGCAGGCGGTGATGTCCCGCATCGACACAGGGTCGCGTCCCCGACACCCACGATGGGCGTTTCGGGAAACGCCGCACTTTGCCCCCCTGCATCCATCCCGGGAGAACGGTCCCTTTACGACCCAGAACCGGGGGTGATGAGCCGTACGGGCCACCGGTGCCGCTCGCCCCGTGGCAACCGGCGGCGGGTGTGCGTCTGACGGGACGGGGCGATGCGCGGGGGATGCGCGGGGCGATGCTGCCGCCCGGCGGAGGGTACGCGCCGCGCAGCAGTCCGGGGACTGCCGCTACCACAGCCCCCACACCCCCCTTCCCCGTCCGGTATTTTTGGGGAGGAAGGCGGGGAGTGACGATTTGTCCCCGGTCCAGGCGGGGGACAAGCAGAGAACGGGGGCTGCCGTGCCACGGTCATGGTGTGGACGACAGTTACAGAGAACTAAGGTAAGGAGGCAGGTATGTATTAAAAAATACATTTAAAACAAAACAAAACAATTTTTTTTTAAAAAGACAAACCAAAAAAAACTCAAAACCAAAACAAAAAAACTTCAAAACAAAAAACCTCAAAACCAAAACAAAAAACCCACCACCAAAACAAAACAAAACACAACCCAAAACCACAAACAAGCAAACAAACAAAACCCCCCACACCAGAGATCACACTTTGCTCTTGATTTGACTTCGCAGTGGAAGCAGGGGCCGCGAGGGGTGCTGAAATATTCTGACCGAGCGTCTCCCTTCGCCTGTTTCTCACGCAAAAAGCCGCTGGGACTCAAAGCGCCCGACCAGGGCACTCGCCCGGGGACGAGGCAGCCGCAGGCTCCCAGCGAGAGCCGCTGGCGTCCACGCAATAGTTCTCTGGCACCCGTCCTCTGTTGCAATCGCTTCCCCCAGGGTGCGGTTCTCCATGGCTTGCACCATCCCTACCAACAGGAGTTCACAGGAGTTTCACAGGAGTGAAAACGGNCGGTTCTCCATGGCTTGCACCATCCCTACCTACAGGAGTGAAAACGCCCATCCTCACCAGGGAACCCCTAATACTCACTATGGACAGGTACAAAGAGTGCCACAGGAGGCAAAGCCGTCAAGAAACGCTGTAAGAGGCCCATGGCATCCCTGAGGCCCCAACGTGGTTGTCCCTTGGTCACCCCTGCCAGAGTGGCCTGACAGCCCTGACCACACGAGGGGGTGGCAGAAGGGCGTCCTGATCCTGGTAGAAACACGGAATGTACTGGTTATTTCCCAAGTCTAGACAATCGTCACACCATATTTCTGGAGAAAAAAAAGAATAAATATCAAAAGTGTGGTTGCTTTTATATGAAGAGAGCATGGCTGTGTCTGTGTGTAAACTGGCAGTAACAGTACATTCCCAGCTGCAAGGAATGTTCTCGCTGATACACACAACTATTTACTCCTGCCATGTCACTGGGATGTCCCAATGGTGTCAATTGTCCTGCTGATGAAAGGCACTGTGGGGGGAGGGAGGGTGCAGAGCACAGAGCCTGGCTGGCTTTCTAAAAGCTCCACTTAACTAGACAAGATTTCTCAGGTGCTTGATACCCATCTACTGCCAATCACAGCAATCCACATCACACACAAATTCCGGGGAAGTACAACATTTTATTCAAAAAATAAAATGATTCGGCACAACAAGAGGAGTTGTGTCTTCTCCTAAGTTCATAAAACAGTTCTGATCACTGTGCACCATCCTTAAATAATTCCTGCAGACACTCATCCTGCCTGTCCTGGTAACCCCGTTTTCAACCGGGATCCCAAGCATTGTCTCCTCTACGGTGCAAAGCCAACATTAAGGGAAACCATTGCAAAACCGTGGCAATGTTACTGTTTTTTCAAAAGAATATTCATTGAACCCTAATCAACTGCTACAAATAGCTTTTAGCCGTGCATGTGGCTGTATCATTGGAATTCGATGAGTTTGGTGGCATTAAAAAAAAAATAATAAATTCTTCTGCGTTATTTCTCTACCATTTTGGCCCAGTTCTGCACTGTGACTCTCCTTTTGTTGGGAAGAAAAGGAAAGAAAACAATTCTTTACTTTTACCATCAGTTCCGTGCCTCCCATCGGGCAGGAGGGGCTTAGAAAGGTAAACTCTCAGTGCAGGTTTTTGAAGGTGCTATGGCCTTACTCAGCAGTGCTGAGTAAGTGCTTACTTGCTCAGCAGTGCAAGATGGAGACACTTGGGCCCACTTTTGGGAGCGACCTGAGGTGTGGGCTGGAGTCACACCAAGTCAGCACTGCAGGATCTAAGTTCATCAGGTACCTCATGGACCTTGCAACCTGCCGTCAGACATGCACCGGAACAGTAACCAAACCTCCCATTTCGATTCCTATTTCGTGGCTGTCTACGTGGAAACAAGTGCGACTGTCCCTCTACTTCTGTTGGGGGACTAACACGGGTTGAGCTGGTGCTTGGTGGTGAACGGCCAGCGCACACGCACGCTTGCTTTCCACAGCCAGGCGTTACTCAAAGCTCAGGAAATCCCTGATGTACAGAAAACATTACCGGTTAGAGTCGGCAGCATCCCTAAGAAAGTCCCACGCAGAGCAAACAGCTTCGCAAGCGCTGGTGAGGAATTCCACCGGCCTGGCCCATCCCACCCCATCAGAAGCCAGGCAGGCTGCAGCTCACCAGCGGTGAACACAACCGCCCCAAAACCTCCCCTCTGCGCCAGGATCGCTCCATGTCTGCCTCCACCTCAAACCTCTTTTCTGTCATCGTTTTGAAAGGGGTTTGTCAGCATATGTGAAGGATTCAAGTTCCTTCATGCCTTACCAATAATATAAATATATTTCAAATACACCCTTGAATTACTCAACTGTTTTTCAGTGGAGATACCCATATTATTTTTTCCTGAATTAGGGCAAATAATGCATACAATTCAGGTTGTGGTTACTTGGCCTCATTTTTATTTTCACTGTATTAACAGCCTGTGTTTATTTTTAATCACAGAATCCCAGGTTGGAAGAAACCTCAAGAATCATCTGGTCCAACCGTTCTTGGCAAAAGCATGGTCTAGACTAGATGGCCCAGCACCCTGTCCAGTCTTCTTCGCGTGGGGTAAGACCCGCTAACCCTCCCATTTGGCTTCAAAAGATCCAATATAGCACCCATTTCATTGAAACCGCCATCAAAGGGAGTTAAAGTGTGAACATGTGTATAAACACAGAAGTGTGGGAAGGTTTTTACACAACCTGATAGAAACATTTAGCTATCAGGTTTCCAGCTTAAATTTAGCATGCAAATATGCAATTCAGATGTTCCAAATCTGCACGAAAACTTGTGTGCGCTTCATTCGTAAATGACGAGCAAAAAGGCTTACCTGGAATGGAAAAGTCCATTCACGTACAAAGTCTGTGGGTTTGTTCTTCCAAGTCATGTATCATACGTATGTTCCTGGTGCTCAGGATTTTAGCTGGCCTGGGACACTCGAGGCAGTGCAGCCCCCACCGCGGTTTGAAGGTGTGTGTTGTAAAGTCACGGGTAACGGGACTATTAAAGACCACCTGCCTCTTGCTGCCGGGGCTGCTTACAGCAGGACATGGGTCCCCAACCCAACCCAACCCCAACCCCAACCCCAACCCCAGTCCCTGCTGGGGTGTACACTGACGGATCTCCCCCCTCTTTAACGCAGTGCTTCGCACTCTCAGGAGCTTGTCTCATCTTCCCTCTGTTGTCTTAATTCTCTAACTATTTCACTCTATTTCTGAGGATTGTGATCATTCCTACTACCAGTCCCTGCACTTCATCTGACCCACATCCTCCCTGAAATGCAATCCTTAAAACTGGAAAAGGTACAGGAATAGAGACTTTAAAAACAAACAAACAAACAGAAGTTTTGATGAAATTTCTAGAACTGAAATCAGTAATTGAAAATACGGTATTTGAAAAAAAGCTTGCAGAGTTACTGTTCCACACAGAGACGTTGGGGTCACCCGGAATGGTTTTTGAAACAGTCCTGCGGGGATGACCGTTACTGGGACAGGGGGATGCAGAGTCAATCTTCTCTATCAAACCTGCACCCGTCTGGCTTTTAGGAGAGCATTTAATCATTGCGTTATAGGCAATGTTCTGGCTGCAGAGATGGCTCTTCACCAAGGAAGCCAATAATACTATGCACAGTTTTCAAGCTTGTATAGGATCAAAACCTGTACGCATATATGCTAAATACTATTCGCATTTTTACTCACATTTGTGTGCAGAGTTTTCACTACACTTCTCCTTCCCTTTTTCCTTATATTAGTGATGCATTTTAACGTGTTCTCATAGCAGTGGTTTCCCCCAAAGGAAGCATACCTTCCCATTTTTGCAAGAGGTGTAGTGTGCCCGGTGAATACCTAAAAGTAACGTCAGTAAGCCTGATGGGATTTCGCAGAAGATTAGTTCCTTCGTGGCAATAACACCCAGAAAAAGTAATTCATTTAGAATTGGGGTGTCACTGGAGAGGAGAGGAGAGGAGAGGAGAGGAGAGGAGAGGAGAGGAGAGGAGAGCCTTGCACAACCCCACTGATTATGGACCCCTGAAATCCATACGGATAAAGTCTACACCTACCGCAGAACAAGCAGCTCCGGGACAGCAGTCACCAATTCATCAGATATCCCTGCAAGCTCGGTAGGACCGCAGACCCCACAGCAGGCACCGCAGCGTTTTAAACCGAAAGACGCATTTTTTTCTCGGTTACTGTACGCGGCCGCCCCACGGCACAGGCAGGAGGGTGCACCCGGGCAGACTGACACCACAGCCACAACCCCATGCAGGGAGAACTCTCCCGCACCCCGATCCCCACTGCGTCCGTGGGCTGTAATGGAAATATCGGGTGAGCAGCATCCCGAGCCTCTCTCCCTTCCACACTTCAGCTCTTTTCCTTGCCGACTAATAGCCCAGTCGTGTTTCCCCACCTCCACCCCTAGCTGGTGCTGTCTAGTAGCCATCACAGCGGGCAGACTCCTGCAGACCATTCGTTCGGGGGTGGTTTTTAACCCTGATGATGCCTGTCCTCTCTTGTACGACCAGCCGTGAGTAAAGCCTTCCCAAGGCTCTCTACGGAGAGCAATGCGCCAACCTCTCATCTGGAAACACAACCAGCGGTTTGAATGCACCCCACATGCCGGGGAGAATGAGCCTTTCGCCACCGAATTGTAATTCTTGTTTTCTTGTACATCATGGCAGCAGTTACACGTGGATTCAAAGGGAGGGTTAGAGCTCCAGTTAACTCCACACTGAGAGCTGATGCTACCGACCACATTTTGCTTCTCAAGTTTTAGTAACATCTGTCTTGTTGTTCATTTAGTTTTATCACAGAATCATAGAATGGTTTAGGTTGGAAAGGACCTTGAAGATCATCGAGTTCCACCCCCCCCGCCATAGGCAG
>VUYV01000751.1:40697-59859 GCA_008711295.1 Anarhynchus alexandrinus | reverse complement strand
GATCATCCTCGTGGCCCTCCTCTGGACACGCTCCAACAGGTCCATGTCCTTCTTATGTTGGGGACTCCAGAGCTGGACGCAGTACTCCAGGTGGGGTCTCACGAGAGTGGAGTAGAGGGGCAGAATCCCCTCCCTCGCCCTGCTGGCCACACTTCTTTTGATGCAGCCCAGGATGCGGTTGGCCTTCTGGGCTGTGATCGCACATTGCTGGCTCATGTTGAGCTTCTCGTCGATCAGCACCCCCAGGTCCTTCTCCTCAGTGCTGCTCTCCAGCCATTCCCCGCTCAGCCTGGATTTGTGCTTGGGATTGCCCCAACCCAGATGTAAGACCTTGCACTTGGCCTTGTTGAACTGCATGAGGTTGGCTTGGGCCCACCTCTCCAGCCTGTCCAGGTGCCTCTGGATGGCATCCCTCCCCTCCAGCGTGTCTACCTCACCAAACAGCTTGGTATCATCGGCAAACTTGCTGAGGGTACACTTGACCCCACCATCCATGTCGCCGACAAAGATGTTGAACAGTACAGGTCCCAGTACCGACCCCTGAGGGACCCCACTCATCACTGGTCTCCACTTGGACATCGAGCCATTGACTGCAACTCTTTGAGTGCAACCGTCCAGCCAGTTCTTTATCCACCAAGTGGTCCATTTGTCGAATCCATGTCTCTTCAATTTAGAGACCAGGATATCGTGTGGGACAGTGTCAAATGCTTTGCACAAGTCCAAGTAGATGACATCAGTTGATTTTCCCTTGTTCACTGCCACTGTAACCCCTTTTCACCAGATATTGTCAAGTGTTCAGCCAGGATCCTTGTGCCTTTATTATGTATGAAAGTTAAACAAACAATACAGGAAGAATAAAGTCAGTATTGAACCCAGCCAAGAAAAAAACAGCAAATATCAGTGGTATGTCCATCACCTCCCACTCCCACCCTGCTCCCTTCCTTCCCCTCCCCCACCCCAAAAAGGAGTTTTAGAAGTTATCTCCCAATACACCTACACCATTTCCAATTAATAAGATCAGAAAAATTAATGGTTTGTCCTGTGAGCTCTTCTACACTCAAAGTTTGCAGGCTGGCCACCATGGTGACTGCAACAAGAGCAGTGTTGTCTGAAAGGTGAACTTTTCTCTCTTGAAGAGAAAAATCCCAGGCCAGGTGGAGGTGGACGTCCAATGGTGGCCTCTGGAGATGCTCCCAGCATCAACCAGGGGATGCAGAAGGGGGGTTGTGCCCCCAAAGAAGGTGTTGCCCAATGGGTGTCACAAAACCTCCAGGTAACCCAGCCGGGCTTTTAGCTTTTGCTGGCTTTCTTTTTAGGACATTTTAAGGGTGATAAAAACAGAAGCTGACTTTACTTCTTCAGGAAGAGAAATGCTTGTACCCAAAACTGGACAAATTGCAGGAACTACTACTTCAGTGTTCTTATCACTGTGGGTAGGATTACTTAGTTACCTTCACTCACCCAAGACCAGGCCCCTTCTAAATCTGTTAATTTGATGTATGCAGGCTTCCAAGGCACACTTAGGTAGTGCCTAACCTTTGCTGTAGTTTCAGGATGGGACATCAGGTACTTAAACCAGATGACACCTATTCTGGGGGCTAAGGCTCACCAGCTAAAACTGCCTAGCAGAGAAAACAATCTGGGAAGAGCGTCCGGTCTCAGAAATCTTCTGTTTTTCCATAAATAAGAGAACAAAAAAGTAATACTGAAAGTTGACAGTGAGGAGAAGTTATGCTGCCCAGGACTTTTTGTGGTGTGGGAAGCACACGGCCGGTGCCTGGCGTGCAGCTGATGTGCAAAGAGCTGCCTGAGCCCAGCTGCCTCCATTTTACTTTCCGAGGACTCAAAACGCATATTTTTCTGTGCAAAATGGAACAACTTTCCATCTACAATGTTGATACTGCAGAAAACTGAATCTGGGCAGCCCCGTCTGGGGTAGGGGCAGAGCTCTTGTGCCTGCCTGTCACATGCAGTGTCCCTGAACTGATAAAAAGCGTGGGCTCTGGTGTTGGTTTTCCCCATCTGAATTCATGAAAATAAGAAATTGAATTTCATTGTTCTCCTGTACTAAGGCTTGTCATTTTAAAAACAGCTAAAATGTGAGCGGGTTGCTTATATTTGGCTAGTGGCCCAAGATGCTTGTGGGGATTCCCCACCTCTGTAGACCAGTCCTGGGGTCCCCAGTTTCAGAGAGGTATGGGCGTACCGGAGTGAGGCCAGCAAAGGGCTACGTGGATGATGAAGGGACTGGAGCATCTGTGTACGAGGGGAGGCTCAGAGAGCTGGGGCTGCTCCGCCTGGAGAAGAGGATGCTTGGGATGTTCTTACCTGATGGAGGAATGAAGATGGTGGAGCCAGGCTCTTCCCGGCCGTGCCCAGTGCCAGCACCAGGGGCAACAGGCACAAAGTGAAACTCAGGATGTTCCCTCTAAACGTAAGGAAAACGGTTTGTTTGTTTTGGTTGCTGAGGCTCCATCCTTGGGGACATTCAAGCCCTGATGGGACACATCCCTGAGCAACCACCTTGAGGTGACCCTGCCCTGAGCAGGGGCTCAGCCTGGGTGATGTCCAGAGGTCTCTGTCATCCTATGCAAATTAAACATGTGGAAAATGCTAGGGACACCCAGGCAATAAACCATTTTAGCTGAAAAGTGGAGCAGGGCTGAGCGGTTTAACAAAAAGCTGAACTAAATATTAGACTGAGTCTGCCCAGCAACGGTGCGATACGTTGTGTACGGTCATTTACTGTAATAAAGCAGCTTTGTGTTGGTGAGTGGATGGTATGAGACAAGCTCTGCCCAGAGGAGGGATGCTGTGGCGCTGGAGAAGACCCTGGGTCCCACCGAGATACTCACTTGTGGGTGCAATGTCATCCCACAGCTCGACATCCAGAGTTTGGGCACGATTTAGCCCTATGGGGCTGGATACTGACTGTATCTTGTATGACTTTAAATCTAAGAAGGATTTCAGTCTTAAGATTTTTCCCTCTGCCAAGTTTGCAAAAGTGTACTTAATCACAGAATCACGGAATTTTCAGAGTTGAAAGGGACCTCTAGAGATCATCTAGTCCAACTCCCAAGTTGTGTCATACAACATGTGGGTTGAATACCTTTGATTCTGTTAATATGTTCCCCAAACACATTTTCAACATAGGTCTGCTAAAGTAACATTTTTGGACTTTTTTTCAATTCTGGCACTGATTCTTTGAACACTTTTGGTTCTCAGCTCACATCTGGGAGTAAAAAACAGACCATTTGGGAACTGCAGCAAGGCTGATGCGCCATTTAGGCACTTTTGGAAATTGTAAGCAAAGAATCCCACCCATTCTGGAAGGTTTGCAGGGAGAAATAAGTACCCACAAAACACTGTGTTTTTTCACTTCTGGGATGGGAAGCCTGTATGGCGAAGGGATGGATCTCCTTTAGCTTCCCTGCAGGTTTCCTCATGTCCAAACCTGTGTACGGGGAGAGAGGCCACGGCGGGAGCTCAGCCCCAGCCAGTGCGTGAGCAGCGCCCGCAAACCTCGCACCGCGGCGCAGGCACTGAAATAACGCCTGACAGCTAAGCTCCTTCCTGCTTGCATGCGGTTACTTTGTTCGGCAATTTGGATATTTATAAAAACAGACAGAAAGTAAACGTATTGCTGCTTTAAAGCGTACGGTCTGGTGACGGGGTTACATCCTCCTGGGGAGGAGTTTCCAGGGAGGAGGCACTGTGCAGCTCATAAATACCTCTGGGACTGCTGCTGTCCCATCTGCCTGTGAACTCGCCGGCGAAAGGCATCACTCCTGCTCGTCCTGAAAGTGCAGCATGGCTGATATGTTTGTGAAGAGCAGAATCAGGGATGACAAAGTGACCCTGTTCATAAAGGCAGGCTGCCCTTACAGCAGGAACGCCATGGAGATGCTCAAGGAATACAACTTCATGCCCGGACATCTGCAAGTGTTTGATATCACCGGGTTGGAGTACGTCCAGGATTACTTCCAGCAAACAACAGGGCAAAGAACTGTAAGTTCTCGCTTTTGTATTTCAGAACTTGCCGATCCCTTGTGCCGGGGATCAGCGGGGGATCCCCAGCGCGGGGACCAGCGGGGCGCAGAGCCCCAGGGCGCTGCGGCACCTCCCGGGACGCGCGGCGCCTCCTCCAAACCCCTTCGGGGTTTAACACGCAGACGTGTGGGAAAAGCCCGATGTTAGGGCTTGGTTCGTGACTCCGCCGGCTAAAGAAGGGCTGGTGGGAGGGGTACCTTCATGGTTTTAGGGCAGCGAGCCAAAGACCCTTCAGAGAACTCCCAACGGCGCTGCGCGAGGCAGCGCAGGTTTGCAGAGGAGCTGCAAGTTTGTCTGAATTTAGACACTTCCTCTCCCCTCTGGCTTTAGGCAGAAAAAGCACTTCAGACTGCGTCCTTGCAGCTGGCTGTAGAGTAGATGCTGTGCTTACAAAATTCACTGGACATTTCTTCTTTGGAAGCTCAGCTAAATACTTAGATCCGTCTGAGGGAGCAACGCTGTGTGCTTGAGTTTCAGGAAATAATTTCCTCCTCAGCGCTGTCAGAAGGGGCAGGAGGTTCATGCTTCAGCGTTAGTTATACCTCTGCGTAATGAACACACCTTTCCCCCACATCATCCCCTACAATCTGCCTTAGTGATACCGGAGGCCAACGTCCTCCACGCCGCCAAGCCGCAGGGCAGCGCCGGGCACGGGCTATCGGCCCCGCCTGGGTTTCGGTGGGATTTCTCCCGTGCTGGCTGCATGTCCCGACGTGTGGCTGCACTCAGCCCAGGGAAGATCCAGACCCGTACTTCTGCTTTCAGAGCGGTGGGACCACCGGCTGGCCCTGACAGAAAGCGTCCCTGCCTCTGTCCCACATGGGTGATGGCAAAGCGCTGGCGCTAACGCTGCTCGTACCTCCTGCAAAGTCCTCGCTCTCGGAGTCAAGCCTCTGTCCTGGCTTGTGTCTGATCCTGCCTGCTCAGTTTTAATGTTTTAGAGGTGGCAGAGAGGACCTTATTTCTCGCTTGACCCTCTGTCCCCATCCTGAGTTTGGGAACGGGGCGGCAGCGTGTGGGCACATCTGGATTCCCCACCCTCGGGGCAGACAGCCCGGGAGGAGGTCTTGCATGGCAGGAGGGGAGGCAGCCTTCAGCCTTTGCTGGTCCATCATGGACCAGGTCATCAGCAAAGTGCTGTAGCCCATCCTCACACCTCAGCTGTGGTGGGTGGTTTGTCTGGGGGAGGTGGGCGAGATCATTAAGGCCTTTGGTCTCCGGGGGCTGTCGGATTGTTAATCTGCATCTCCTGCCTGATGCCTCACCTGGCCCCAGACGGGCATGGTGATCACAGAATTATAGAATCGTTCGTGTGGGAAAGGACTTTTAAAGCTCACCTAGTCCACCCCCTTGCAATGAGCAGGGACACCTTCCACTAGATCAGGTTCCTCAGAGTGTCGTCCAACCTGGCCTTGATGATCCCACTGACAGCCCAGGCTGCTCCTCATATGTCACACAGGCCCACGCGAGGTGTCTTGCTCAGCTTCTTGGGGTGAGCATCCAACGCCTGAGCATCCTGAAGCTCAGCCCTTGGCCTCCTAGAGCACCCTGCTACCCTTTTTCCACACCGGTTGCCAATAAATACCTTCTATGCTTCTTCCCACAGCCCCAGCTGTATGTAGCGCTGAACATTTTAGGAAAGAGTTGTTAATCCACCTATGTCTTCCCTGGCCCCCACCCACCGTGCCATTTCTGAGCCTTGCAACACGCTGCCGTGTGCCGGTGACCATCCCTGCAGACCTCAGGAAACCTCAGATCCCTACAGCTGGGCATCCACCGAATCACAGCAGCGGTGTTGAGCAGTGCTGGGAACCGCAAGCGTATCCCGAAAGCAGAAGTGCTACCCCAGCAGCAGGGGAATTTGGGAGGGAGGGAGGGAAGGAGGGAGGGAGAGGACGGCCAGCTTTGTTAGTGAAGCCACATACTGAAGGCAGAAACCGATTTCCCAGCAGGAGGGGGATAGGATTAGTGGGAAGAGAAAGTGGAAGCAGATTTCCAGGCTGAAGAAGAATGGTGTGAGGTTTGCCAGCAAGAGGAGTCGGTTACTGAAAGCAGAAGGTAATTTCCCATCTGTAGAGGGATGGGGAGAGAGGGTTTCCCAGCCGTAGAGGGACAGTTGGCATTAGTGGGGACAAAGGGGTGACGAGTGCCACTGGGGATGGGGTGTCAGAAGAAGGTTTGTCTTGGCATCTGCTGGGGTTTGAGGGATTTACGGTCATGGGAAAGCTTTCTTCACCAAGCTGGCTGCGCAGAATGAGAAACAAATTTCTCCATACTGTCTTCAAAGCTCTCTTCTTTCCAGGTCCCACCAGTAACACCTTACTTCCCTTGCCCATCTCAGCCAGAGGAACGCTTCTGTTTTTTGCCTAGGCTTGTGCCTCAAGCACCCCCTTCATGGGGACACCACCCATCCCCAGGGACCCATGGCGCAGGCAAGGTCCCTGACACAGCCCACTCTCTTGCAGCAAGGTGTCCTCGGTACCAGAAAGCACTGCAGTGTGGTCCTCGGAGCGCTGGGCACCGAGCACTGCTTGTCTGCATCCCTGAGGAGGGATGGAGGCGGACGTCTGGGAGATGTGCCCATCCATCTCCCCACCTCCAGTGCAGGCAAAGGAGAACCGTGTGGGTGGGATAAGGGCTGGGAGTGAGTGGAGCAGGGATGGCTCATCTGGGACTCGCACCGATAAGGGGATGTGAGGGCCCAGGAGAAGAGCTGGCTGAGATCAGGAAATCCAGGGGGAAGAGTGAAAGGGAAAGGGGGAAGATAAACCAATACACTGTCGGTGGAGGGGAAGTGTGTCCCCGGGGCTGCCATTACCAGCCTGCCTGCGGGGTGGGGGAGCACATCGTATTGGTGGGGGCCCCTCCTCAGGGTGGGGGTGTCCTTCTCCCAAAGTTAGACCTGTCTGTGCCTCTGAGCTTTCTGAGCTGTTCTCTGTGAACTATCCACTTTTGCCCTTTGTGTTTTACGCCTGTTCTTGCCCATGTCTTTTCTCTTTAGTCCTTGACCTATTGCCATCTCAATGATTTCACTTCTGCCCGTGTTTTCATTTCTTTTTGTATCTCCCCTAGCTTTAGCTGGGGTGCCTTTTCCCAGCTGGACAATGATTTTCACTTCCCTCTGTGGAGAGTGGCACATGCATGCCTTAAGGAAGACTCAGATGCCGAGGTTCGGTAATTCTTCCAGGTCTTCAAGAGAGGGGTTTGGTTTTTTTTTTTGGGGGGGGGGGTCGGTTTTTTTGGTTTTTTTTTGGTTTTGAGGTTTTTTTTTAATTTGCAGCAGGGATGGCTTGTTTGTGACACTCACTGGTAAGGGGGTGCGGTGACAGCCACTCATGCTGCACCCAGGCGACCATGGTGAGATGGGCAGGAAAAGGGACCAGCACAGGCAGGAAAACAGCAGACAGTCATGGCTGTGAGGTGGGAGGAGGGCAAAAGGCCAGGAAAAGGGTATGTGGAGAAGGGGTTGTGCCAGAAGTGTAAGGATGATGTGCCAAGTGAGTTTGACAGTAGTGGTGGCCATCAGGTGTCCAGCAGCACATCCCACCCGGCAGCCTCACGTGCCCGGGAAGCACTGGGGAGGACCGTGGGACTCCTCGGCACTTGGAGAACCTGCCGTGGGCACACACATGGTCCTCACGTGCTACAGGTCCCGGCACTTGGAGCTGCTCACTCGCTGCTCTGGGATGATGTGTTTGGAGCATACCCAGCGCTGTCCTGGAGCGTGGTTTTATCCTCCTGCAGCCTCTATAAAGTGCAGAGTACCCCCCTGCGCCTTCTTTCAGACAGACGGGGGGTTGCGGGCAAGAGGAGGATTTTGTAAACCACAGTCTCCTCGGTGTGAAGTCTGCTTCCCAGACAAATCCTCCCCCGGACTCTTTGCCTTCAGCCACCCAGCTCTACTCATTAATCGGTGGCGTCGTTTTGTGCCCAGGTCCCTCGCGTGTTCATCGGGAGACACTGCATCGGAGGATTTTCCGACCTGGAGAACATGCACTGGAAGCTCCCCGGAGTTCTGCGGCAGATCGGTGCCCTGCAGTAGGTGAAGGGTAAGTCCTGGGGAGGCTCTCTGGCCAACAGCAATGCTTTTTCAGTAGCACAGACAAATTTGAATGTTGTTAATACTGAAGCATGACTTGATGGAGCAGCGTTGTGTGCCATTACACAACAGCGCAGTGTGAATTCATTTCTGGGATTCCCAGTTGCAGTATGTGCATTTGACTTTCTTCCTGCATACTTGAAAGAAATGTCACCAAAATCTCTGATAACGCAGGTTTCAGTGGCTGGACTTTGCCTAGGATCTAGACAAAATGGTTCAGCTTGTAGATCTTTCTTTCCTTTATTTTTTTAGAGTAATAGATGGTCAGAAGATGGAGCCTGTTGCTCTAAAATAGTCTCTCATTTCAGCCTGACTGCTCACAGAAGATGGGCTTTTATTATGTTGTAATCAGCTTAAAAAAAAGGTCTGGACACTCTGTGGGGAACCCACTGTACTTTCCTGCTAGTGGGGAGATTGGTGACCCTCAGGAGGACTTTCTGAGGTGCTTGCCTGCAGGCATGGAGAAATGCTGCCGCAGGGAACCAGTCAGACAGAATGCGTGGAGATGGATGAGGTTCGTGCAGGTCCCATACGTGAGTGCAGTGTCTTTTACACAGGGAAGTGGCACACAGAAGATGCGCAGAGGAGGGAAGAGCTCTTCAACACTTAGGCTGAGGTAGTTTAGGGCCATGGGCTTGCAAGTGCAGCTGAGAGGGCCTCTGGGACTTATTGCTGACAAACAAGAGGAGAAGCATGGAACCGGTCAGGTCAGAGGAGACCTCTGGAGGTCTCTTGTCCAACCCCTTGCTCCCAGCAGGGTCAGCTATGAGATCAGACCCGGTTGCTCAGGGCTTTACCCGGTCAGCTCTTGGCAAACCTTCAAGGACAGAGTCTGCACAGCCTCTCTGGGAATGTTTCACCCTCCAAATGGGCAAAACTTCTTTCCTTACACGTTCGCTGTCTCTTGTCCTCCCTCCACTCACCACCCTGCAGGAGCACCCCTGCGAATGCAGCCCAGGCTGCTGGTGGCCCTCCTTGCTGCCAGGGCACGCTGATGGCTGGTGCTCACCCCCATGGCTGCTGAGACCCCCCGGCCACGTTTTGCAGAACTGCTCTCCAGCCCGTCATCCCCAGCCTGTGTCACCCAGCGAGGCTGCTCCTGCCAGGCAAAACCCAACTCCGGATGAATTTCATAAGGCTCCTGCCCACCCACTCCTCCACCCTACCTAGGTCCTGGGCAACGTTTCCGAATTCCTCCTGCGCAGCCCGTCCCTGATCCCGCCTCCTGGGTGCTGCCCTTTTGCCTTAGAGCCCCGACGCGCATCCTTCCCTCAGCCATGATGTTCTCCTGATACATCTGCTTGTTTTCTGGAGTGCCAGGTTTTGGACACACTGCCTTGGGAGAAGGAGGTTAGAAGACAGGAGAGAGCAGCCTAAAATCCGTGTCTGTGGTAACAAATAGCAAAGCACAGAAGAAATCATAGAATCATAGAATGGTTTAGGTTGGAAAGGACCTTGAAGATCATNTTTGCAGAGCTGCTCTCCAGCCCGTCATCCCCAGCCTGTGTCACCCAGCGAGGCTGCTCCTGCCAGGCAAAACCCAACTCCGGCTGAATTTCATAAGGCTCCTGCCCACCCACTCCTCCACCCTACCTAGGTCCTGGGCAACGTTTCCGAATTCCTCCTGCGCAGCCCGTCCCTGATCCCGCCTCCTGGGTGCTGCCCTTTTGCCTTAGAGCCCCGACGCGTATCCCTTCCTCAGCCATGATGTTCTCCTGATACATCTGCTTGTTTTCTGGAGTGCCAGGTTTTGGACACATTGCCTTGGGAGAAGGAGGTTAGAGGACAGGAGAGAGCAGCCTAAAATCCGTGTCTGTGGTAACAAATAGCAAAGCACAGAAGAAATGGAGCGATAACCTAAACGACCAGAGCAGCAGCAACAGAAGATGAAGAGCAGGAGGAGGCAGATGCTGCAATGGACCATCTCTGGTCCTCGCTGCACCCAAGGGCAAGTGCAGGGAGTGGAGGCAAGGAGAGGGTTGTGTCTTTTAGGAAGTCTCAAACACTTGGCTTTTTGCAGAAAAGGAGGAATAAGCGTTAGGGCAGCCAGCCCTACAAAAGAAGGCTGAGGGTCCTGCTCCAGCGGGTGGTTTAGGGATCTTTGGGGGTAGATGATGTGTACCATCACTGTGTTTGTGTGGGCCATGAGTGGGAATGGGCCATGAGTGGGCTTTTAGGGACATGGTTAAGGAAAAAACCCCACGCTAAGAGTGACGTCCCAGATATATGTAACTGTGGGGGCTGTATTAATCCCAGTGAGAGAGGAGAACACCCGGGTCCTCCTTTGAACCATACAGGGAAAGACAGACACAGACTGGGCCCCGTTGCTCTCACTCATCAAGCGTCCCTTCAACAACCCCTTGTAGCACGTAGAAGCTTTTTTTAAAACTTGTGTTCCACTTCTTCAGAAGAGAAGATGCAGCTGCCTGTACGAGCAGACAGGGCTGTGATCACGGCTGTGAGCGTGCGCAATTCAACGCCTGTGCGTGCTACGCAATAAGGACCTTGGAACCATGACAGTAGCTTGAGTCAAACCTGCACGCACTCATGTGGCTGATTACTTGTTTTCCTTGCTGAATGAAACTTGCTAGTTTGGTAAGACGATTTCAGCAAACGTGACTGGACTTATAATACGTGTAATATATATAATGTGTGTGTATATGCACAAAAACTGTGTGCATATGGACAGACACACGTGTATCTGTGCACAGGTGAAATATGTAATTATGTATACACATACAAAAGCACTATGTAAAAGGTCTCCGAAGTCTGTATTGTATTAATCAAGTAGTTCCTAACAGCAGTGAACTCTACCCATTATGCCTGATGTTTCTACTTCCAGGAGAAAGATGACCACGAGCTATGACCACCTCCTTTTGACATACTTGGAAGTTCAAGGAAGTTCTTCCTTGCAAATTCCTTCTGTGGGATCGAGTGCACCTTTTTGGCAAATGCAGGTTCTTTACACTTATTGATCAGTGCTTTGACAGGTTAACATCTCTTCATCCTTTCTGTAGCTCTGGGAAGAGATTCAGAACACGATCTGATTCAGCCCAATAAAATACACTTGCTCTAAGAGGCTGCGTTCGCCGTCGTGGTTCTTTTTCTACAGACCCATTCATGCAGTCACCCCAAGTGCCCTTTTTCTGTCCACAATCTTTTTCCTCCCTGTCTCTCCCAAATGACCTTCTGGAAATTCTCAATGTTTTCCATGTCCTGTAAAATACGTCGTTGCAATGGTCCGAGATGGAGCTATGCATAAACTGCTATAACGAGGGTATCCTGCAACGCGGTCTTGAAAATAGCCACTGCAGCCTGCACATTCATCCCCTGCCTTGGTGACCCATCCCCTTTTGGCTGGCCTCGCACGGCAGAGTCATGACGACTTGTCTCAGCAGCCCTTTTTTGGTAAGGATTTCGTTACAACACGGCTGCTGGGCGAAAGCGATACAGGTTTTTCCTTTTTCCGAGGAAAGAGCTGTTTGGGGCAGAAAACGCCCGGGGCCGCGCAGCCTGTTCGAGGAGGTTGCTCAGTGCGGAACGCCCCACGGAGATGGTACGGGGCAGATTCAGACCTGACGTGAACAGCGCTGTGTCGGCAAATGGATTTACGGGAAACGCACAGCGCGGCTGCTGCCAAGCCAAACTGGGTGAAGAGTTGCTTTAAATTCTTGGCATCAAAATAACACTCTCTCCAAACAAAGAAGTTTAAAGACCGTTTCAACTTGATAATGAGGCAAAAACCACGAAGTATAAAAGCCTTCTGAATTCTTCTCACTTTTATTTCTCTCATCCTTTTTCTTCCCTCCTTTTTTTTAAAAAAAAAAAAAAAAAAAAAATCAGTTAAACCTTTAGGATTTGCTGAGCAGACAAAGCCAAAGGGTAAGAGCCCAGCCCAGCTTTGGGGTGACCGTGTCAGTGTGGCCCCTGAGAACTCATCCTTGACAAAACTCCCCCCCATGGGCATGGTCCCCCTCTCCCAGGGTGAAGCTGAGGTGAGGTGGGACGAGCCGTTCCCCCACACCGCCAGCTCGGCGAGAAGCCGTGCGACCTCTTCCCGCTGTAAAACTCCCCAGTGACACCATCTGGGGCTGCCGGTCCTCCTGACCCTCATCGGGAGCGAAAGAGAAGAAATCATGGCCTTTCTCCTCTGCTTGGAAAGGAAGGGGAAAAGACAAAAGCTTCATTCTTGCCAGGTTTAAAGACCTTTACCTCTTGGCAGAATAGGAATCCTGTATTTCAGTGAGTCCTAGATAACTTGTGCAAATTTCTGCAGATTCATGTTTTCTCAGCGTATCTTAACCCTCTCCCAGGCAAAGGGCAGTCCTTAAATATGAGAAGTTCAGTGCAGACGTTTCCTAGATGGCATAACAAGATTTTTTTTAAGCCATTCTCAAGCAGAACTCACTGCTTCCAGTCCCGGTATGCAGAGAGAATTTCCGCTGGATGAAAAGCTTAAAATCTAATAGCAAACTTTAAACACGTTGCCGTGCCGAAACAGTGTCAGGTGAGGCTGCTGTAGGAATTTTCTCATGCACAGTCACACCAGGCACGTCTGGAGCTACGTCAGAACTGCTGTTGCAGGGTGTGTTCTACAGAATTTCGGAGGAAGGGCAGTAATTATTGCTGCCGATGACGATGAGAGAAACTGCTCAGGAAGAGTTAAAACTGCAGCCACAAATTTCTGGTTTTAGTGCTTGAAGAAGTCATGCTACTTCCCTTCTTGCTTAACATTTCAGAGAACAGTTGTATTGGGGTAGCTTTGCCTAGGTTAAACTCCGTGCCATAAATTGAGTACATTGGGGTGTCCTGGTGAAGAGCTGGAGTATTTGGCCTCCAACAGTACCTGCTACGGGGCCCTTTCCCAAGGGCAGGAAGGAGCTTATCCATGCAGCCGTGGAACTGCATCCGTATTGCAAGCTGAACTGGGACAGGAAAGCAGAAATAGCTAAATACAGGTGTTTTAGATCAAAAATCCTTAGTCTCATGCAATATTTCAATGTTACCTCCCATAAAGCCTTAATGCTTCTTGGTGTGATACAGTTTGAATCTACAGTAAATGACTCTGTTGGCGCACACCTCCTGTGGTGCTTGTCCTTGTTCATAGCCGGGGAACTGCTGAGTTCAGCTTGGACTTACTTCTGGACTTCACCAGTTTCACAGTTAAGTAATAAGTTAGGATTGATAAGGCTTAGCCGAGGTTTCTTGGGGGTCTGGAACAAGAGGTTTATTTGGGAGCACGACAAACGCACAAGGAGTTGCATTAAACCATAATTGACAAAACATCTGGTTGTTTTTCCTGGATATTCAGACAGTTTCTAAATAATTTGCTACAGATGAGGCAACCAGCATGTTAATTAGAATTCCTAATAGCCACGGGGAAAAAACCGTGGTGAATGTGGACAATGACCATTTTTATCCTGGTACAACACAACAGCAGGGATCTGGTGCTTTAATGAGTCTGTTGGAAACTGACAGGTAAATTCCACACATGGCAGCCTTACGTGGCCTGTAGCCTCATTGGTAAATGACTCCAAGAAAACAAAATCTCTCCCTCATCATATTTTGCTTGCTTCAAAAGAAAAATCTCCATCACCAGCCAAACAGCTCGAGTACAAACCCCACCTGCCGCTCAAAGCAGTAATTCACTGGGAAAACACGGGTCAGTGAGCTGAACAGAAGAGGAAACCCAACTTCCAGAGGCCGTACAGTAATTTAGAATGAAGTGCAGCAATATGCCCCAACTTGGAAGGTAAACTTAAACATAAAACTGCATTTGCCATCGGCTTCATCTTCTTTCCAGCAAGATCAAAAATAAAAAGGAAAAATACAAGTTGCTTTGCTCTGGATGTCATCCATCTATCCGGACTTCTGTAAGGCCTTTGACACGGTCCCCCAAAACATTCTTCTCTCTAAATTGGAGAGGTGTGGATTTGATGGATGGACTGTTTGGTTGGATAAGGAATTGGTTGGATGGCTGCATCCAGCGGGTAGTGGTCAACGGCTCCACGTCCAGATGGAGATCTGTTACAGTGGTGTACCTCAGGGGTCTGTACTGGGACCAGTGCTGTTCGATGTCTTGATCGATGACATGGACAGTGTGATTGAGGGCACCCTCAGCAAGTTTGCAGACAACACCAAGCTGAGTGGAGCAGTTGACGTGCCTGAGGGATGGGATGCCATCCAGAGGGACCCGGACACACTCGAGAAGTGAGCCCATGTGACTCCCGTGAGTTTCAACAAGGCCAAGTGCAGGGTTCTGCGTGTGGGTCAGGGCAGCCCCTGGTATCAGCACAGGCTGGCGATGAAGGGATGGAGAGCAGCCCTGCTGAGAAGGACCTGGGTGTACTGGTGGGTGAAAAGATGTCCATGAGCCGGCAGTGTGCGCTGACAGCCCAGCGAGCCGCCGGCACCCCGGGCTGCATCCCCAGCAGCGTGGCCAGCAGGGCGAGGGGGAGATTGTGCCCCTCTGCTGTGCTCTGCTCTGGGGAGACCCCCCTGCAGTGCTGCCTCCAGCTCGGGGGGTCCCCACAGCAGAAGGACACAGAGCTGTTGGAGCGGGGCCAGAGGAGGCCCCAGAGATGCTGCGAGGGCTGGAGCCCCTCTGCTGGGAGGACAGGCTGGGAGAGTTGGGGGGGTTCAGCCTGGAGAAGAGAAGGCTCCGCGGAGACCTCAGAGCCCCTTCCAGTGCCTAAAGGGGCTTCAGGAGGGCTGGGGAGGGACTCTTGATCAGAGAGGGGAGCCATGGGATGGTTTTAAACTGGAAGAGGGAAGATTCAGACTAGACCTAAAGAAGAAATTCTTTACGCTGAGGGTGGCGAAACACTGGCCCAGGTTGCCCAGAGAGGTGGTGGATGCCCCATCCCTGGAAACATTCAAGGTCAGGCTGGAGAGGGCTTTGAGCAACCTGATCTAGTGGAAGTTGTCCCTGCTCACAGCAGGGGAGGTTGGCCTTTAAAGGTCCCTTCCAACCCTAACCATCCTGTGATTCTATGATTCTAATAAGCTAAAAAAATATTTCCAGCCTAACTCTCAAATGTTCTAATGCACATGGGTAAATAATCATATGAGACTGATGGCAGAAAACTTTTTATTTTGCAAGAAAATTTTACATATTCAATCTAAAAACATGTACATTTCATGAGGGACATGAGGCTATATTAAAAGAAAAACATACAGGGGTTTCAGCACGTATACCTAATAAAATAGCTTTTCTTCCTTCTAACATTTTTTTTTCAAATCAAACACACCAAGACCTAAGGGATGATAGCAGAGGTGTTTTAACTATCATGTGGGAAAGATTATTAGTGCAGAAAGCTTTATTTGTTAGTCTCTATAAAGCTTAGTGCTAGCTTGGGACCAGCATACATATATATTGGTACAGCAAGAATTATACAGTGCAATCTACTGTTCAAAAAACTGTCTACTGAAAGTGTGTTTTGAGAATTAGCTCTAACGAAGGACTGGGGGGTTGAAATTCCCCTTAAACCTGACACTGAACTGTAATCCCAAACCTTCTAAGACCTGCCTGAGGGCACCTGAATTCCCCACTGGCCTCCTTTGACCCCAACGCTGCCGATGTCCTGGGAGTTCAAGAGATGCTGGGACCATGGGATGCCCCACGGCACTGGGGGAGGTGGGGTCCCTTGAGCTTTCCACCTCCCTCCAGGACGGTCGCTGGCTCAGGATGCCCTTCTGGGCACCGCCTAGCTCCTGCATGACAAGACCACTCTCCAACCTCCAAACCAGAGGACTAGACCTCCGGGTAATGTGGTAAACTTCTCAAAGCACGACAAGTCCATTTCCAAGAGCCCTGGGTGTCACTAGCAGGATAACTCTCTGCATTGCCTGGAGAAGGTCTCAAAGAGCAAGTTGCCCACACCAACACGGAAGTTTTCCTCCTCAGACAGTTTATTTTTTTCAAAACCACTTCCTTCAATAACTTTTTTTTTGCCGCTGGTTCCTGATTTTTACTTTACACTATGGTAAAAGGTGGGTTATTTTATACCATAGCAATTTTTACTTTATACCATACAAAGTTATTTGTACGTACCACACTCAATTGTGCCCTCATTCCCGACTACCCGTGGTGGATATCGTTCTAAAGCCTCCACTAAAAAATCTCCACCGACAGCAACTCACCAAGCAGCGTGACCCACTTTCAGTCACGTTTCTGAATGATAAAGTATCAGTTTTAAAAATAGCTTTAATATAAACACATTTCTACAGAAAATCCTCGTACAGAACAAAAATAAGAATTTATAAGAAGCATTCTTCTAAGAATTTAAATTTATCAGATGGCCGATGTCTGCAAGGACAGCACATCTGCACCTGATACAGGCGGCAGTATGGGGACACTGATTAAATGGAAAGCTGTTTTATGTCTGAATAGTAGTGTGCATTTACCTGTGAATAAATAATAAATATTTTTACACTACCTGGCTTCTCTGTACAAAACCTGTGGTTAGCCCAGACTAAAATACATAATAGCAAAATATTTCTCTTGGTTGGGTATAAAGTGTTTGTATTTCCATTAAGCCTGTATCTAAATGCCTATAAAACATTTACAGAAAGTTAAAAATAGTGTTTTGTTATTTGTTATCTATACTTAAATTATTGGCAACGGACGAACTTCTACCAAAAACCTGGGAAAGCTTTCAAAATCAAAAAAATTTAGGTCTACATGCAATGCAGACAAACATTCACACCACTTTTGTATCAGTTTTGTACAAGGAGTCAGTATGAGGCATATAATCCATACTTTGGACGATGGAGCCGGCTGCTGGTAGAAGCGCATGCTGTGACTGGGGATGCTATCAGGCGTCCAGGCACCTTTGTTCATGACTCTATGCTTCAAAAACCCCTAAGTTTTATTCATAGCTCTCCAGTTAAGTTATGCTTATTTTTTTTTAATTTCTACTGTAATGATAGGAAATAACCTTTTTCCACATTTAATTTCAATACATATTACTTTACTACTCATTTTTTTCTTTAACATTTTCAGTTTTCTTCAGTGATCTTGAAAAGGCAATGTAACGCTCTGTATTTTAGACTCCTTATGTGAAAGACATAGATAATATATCTCATCTTTTAAAGAACTTTAGCATCTCCAGCCAAAAAGTTAAAAATAAAAAATGAATTCTTATTCTAACATAAAACTAACCTCAGAATTTTGAGCCTGGAGCAGCCAGCTGAGTCGCAAGCTCTTTTTGTGTGTGTGTGTGTGTGTCCAAAAACAGGAAAGGAAATACCCTCTCAACCTCTGCAAAATGTCACCAGGAAAAAAAAAATGCCTATGACTCTAGCATGGAATTTGAAAAGAACAATTCAACTATAAAACTATCCTGAAATAGAAAAACATCTCTTATAAGCAAAAAAAAAAAAAAAAATATTCAGGTCCAGCAATTTGCTGTTCCATCTTTATCTCAGAGCTGCAGTTTCCAGGTACATTTAAGATGGTCTGCTGTGGATGTTTGGGAAATGCTAAATAATTTTTTTGGTGTCTTGTCTTTGTTTTTCTAGGCTCAGACTACATACCAAAATCCAAGGCAGCTGGCAAAGCAGAGTGAAAAGTACAACAAAACTGATAATGAAGGGTTTACTTCTTTCCATCCGAACCTGAGGAGGGCCTTCTCTCCTGTGCGGGTGGCAGAGCACTGGCACAGGCTGCCCAGAGAGGGGGGGGAGTCTCCCCCTCTGGAGCCATTCCAAACCCGCCTGGACGCCGTCCTGTGCCACTGCTGGAGGTGCCCCTGCTCTGGCAGGGGGTGGCACTGGGGGAGCTCCAGAGGGCCCTTCCAGCCCTCACCACTCTGGGATTCCTCGGTAAGACTTCACTTACAGAAAAGCACCCGTGCTCAGAGAGATAACCTCATGTCAAAGCTGGGTTCATTTTGTTGTTAATATTACATCATACATATAAGTTAGTGGCAAGACAAATGAAGGATTTAGGTCAAGAAAACTCTCAATAGCATCTGCAAGGGTCGTTCTCACCATAATATTCAGGATTTCTGTGTTACATCTAAGCAAGAATCCAGGCAGCCAGAAAATACGATCGTGTTTTTCTCACACGGCGTAGGTTATGAGCACAATGATAAATCAATTTAAACCATCTCCACTGGGGAAGGTGAAGATCAAAGTCCCACCACAAAAGCCAACATTCCTCATAGGACTGGCGTACCCATGGGGGTCCCCTCCCTCCACAACCAGCACATCAGAAATTTATGCTGTCAGCTGCTGGGGAGGAACTAGGATTACGAGACCCACTTTTCCCCAAAAAATCACTACTGCCACTGGGTTTTCCCCCACAAAACCTACAAAAGGCTGTTGAGTCCCTGCCAGTAACCTATGGGTGTGCTCTGAGCTCTTCCTGACGTTTTTCCTCATGGGGAAAAACACAATACGACCACACTATCTACAGATTATTCTACCGATTATTAAAACACACTTTCTTCTGCTATTTACTGGGAGGAGAAATTATTTCAATTTTTAGATATTAGAGAGGCACTAGAGAATACAGTGATGCATAGGTATTCCTCTGGTTGGCTGGATGAAGGGAGAGCTGTAGATGTCATCTACCTTGACTTCAGCAAGGCTTTTGACACTGTCTCCCATAACATCCTCATTAGGGACCTGAGGAAGTGCAGGTTAGATGAGGTGACAGTGAGGTGGATTGAGAGCTGGCTGTGTGACAGGGCTCAGAGGGTTGTGATCAGTGGCACGAAGTCTAGTTGGAGGCCTGTAACCAGTGGAGTCCCCCAGGGGTCGATACTTGGTCCAGTTTTGTTTAATATATTCATTAATGACCTGGATGAGGGGACAGAGTGTATCCTCAGCAAGTTCGCTGATGATACCAAACTGGGAGGGGTGGCTGACTCTCCAGAGGGCCGTGCTGCCATCCAGCGTGACCTGGACAGGCTGGAGAGCTGGGCAGAGAAGAACCTAATGAGGTTCAACAAAAGCAAGTGCAGGGTCCTGCACCTGGGGAGGAAGAATGCTGGGCACCAGTATAGG